>JAJHSJ010000014.1:56740970-56815994 GCA_021015155.1 Magnolia officinalis
AGGGCAGTGGGCTGCCCTCCAAATATCAGCCCCATCTAAAGCTCAGGTGGCCCACATCATAGGAAACAATGGTGATTAAATGGCTGCCATTGAAACCATTTGGGTCTTCACAGAAACTTTGGGTCAATATGAAATTTGTTTTTCCTATTCATCTGGGTTCCGTGCGACCTTATCAACAGGTTGGATGGAAAATAAACGTTATGGTGGGCCCCACGTGGGACCCATTGATGCATGTGTTGTACCCCACACCGTCCCTGGGTGGGACAACTGGTGTACCTCACTCCAGCTATAGCTGCTGGAGTGGCGTCACTAAGCTCTGTGGGTTCCCCTATATCATCCACGCCATCCATATATGGGGTCCACCATGATGCATGTGTTGCATCCAAACCGTCCCACCACGCTGAAAGCTCATATATGGCATGAGCAAAAGGATGAGTCAGATCCATCTATTTGATGGGACCCCACCCACCATGATGCATGGCTGCTCCAAGACCATCTAAACCATTTGGCCAGCTTGTCCTTCAGGCTTGAGACTAAAAATGAGGCAGATCTAGGGTCAGGTGGGCTACACTATAGAAATCAATGGGGTTTTGACTGTCCACCATTAAACCCCTTTTAGGTCATTGTGACCTTATGATCATATTGGATGGGGAATAAACGTTATCATGGGCCTTGAGGATTTTTAATGGTGGAAATCATTGTTACCACTTTATTTGGAGTGCGGTCCAGTTGATCTTTTGAGATGATCATGTATATATATATATTATATATATATATATATATATTATATATATATATATATATATATATTGATGTACTTGTGGCCATCCGTTGAGGCCCACCTTGATATATACATGAGGCCCATATGATTAGGCCCACCTCGATCTGTTTGTGGCCCGTTGTGAGGCCCACCTTGATATTATGAGGCCCATTTGAGGAGGCCCACCTTGATGTAGTTATGGCCCATCCATTGAGGCCCACCTTAATATATATATGAGGCCCCGTTTATGTATTGGAGGCCCGTGGGTCAAGGCCCAATGGGATATACATAAGGCCCATTGAATGTAATTCCACCATGGTTTATGTGTTGACCTTTATGGCGGGCTATGCCTTAGGAGCAATGATGGTTTGACGTCCACAGTGTAAGTACAATGTTGGTTAAATGTCCGCATTGTAACTCTCCTTAGGGCCCATTGATAGGCCCATACTTGTTGATAATTCATCCATTTATAACATGCTTAGTATAGCTCCATGATTTATGCCCATACGCATCATATATATGCTTGATACGAGGAATGTTTAATCATAGCATAAGTCGTTGGGCTGAAACATTTACGAGACTCCTTATGAGACAGAGTGCCCCACATGAGCTCATGGTACGTGCGAGATTGCTGCATGACTGACAGGTGTAACTCATGCATTTCGCATTGTGTGTCGTGATCACTGCACGCCCTAGCGACATCAGGGTCGTGGCCTCCACAACATATCGTGGATGGTCGTATTGGATATCAGAAATTTTGGCTCTAGCATTGTGGACACTTAGGATGTCCTTAGGTGAAAATCTCAAAACCTTTTTGGTACCAGGGGATGCTCCAACGTCTAGACCGAATGGATACACGAGCGCCCGAGTGCCGAACACCAGTAGGCCGCGTCTCCCACTATGTCGTAGTTGGTTAGAAGGGGGTGTGGCCTTATCTGCCTGAGTGAGGGGGCTATAAGCTAAGTTGAGTTTGACCAGCTCGCAAATAAGTCCGCTATCGACGAGCCGGGTAGGTATTAGCAGACTACTAGTCAGGCGGATAGTGTGGTTTCTTCCACTTGCTTGACTGTGTAGCTAGGGAGGAGGCAGTCAGTGTGAAATGTATTAGACCCCGGTGATATCCAGAGAGGAACTATACTGATATGTGTACTTGATGAGGATTGGCATGCTTGCTTTGCATCTCGCATATGACATTTGGCTACATAGGTCTCGCATCTCATGACCTAGGTATGGCCAATAACATTCATGTCTTGCATCATATAGCTTTGGTACAACTGATAGCATTCATGGACTTACCGCATATTTTCACATTTACTCTGATATTGTACACTTGGCGCTTGCCTTGCGCACATACTTACACCACCCTCTAAGCTTTTGTAAGCTTATCACGACAGTTGAGGCAGGTGTCGAGGGAGATCAGCAGCGATTGAGGCAGGGAGCGCGTGTCAGATCATTTTGGAGCTTTCAGATTACCTTATATTTCCCTTTCCACATTGTACTTCAAGTTTTTGATATAGTGGATATGTGGTGATGTTGTTTGTGACTTGGTTATGCTCCATTACAAAAAAAAAAAAAAAAAAAAAAAAAAAAAAAAAAAAAAAAAAAATCAAACTGAAAATCCTCCTTGTAAGATCCAAGGATCGGAATATGGCATGTGAGTGCCGGAATCCGAGAATGAGGCACTACGGAGGCTGTCGGCGCCGGATTCAGCGATTGAAAATTTTGTGAGCCCGTTTTTCGAGTTTGAGTGGTGACAGAAGTTGGTATCAGACCATAACTTGGGAATACCTGAAGATAACATCACATATCTACTGATAGCTATCCTACATTCCATGATTGTTGAGAACTTAGAATGATTAGATCCCCGAGTTCAAATAACTTAGAGATTTTCTTATATGGCTCCCTACCGTTAAGATTGTGAGGCTGCATAGTATCCCTGTTTCGATCATTTCTGATCCAGGATCCGATATTCAGTGAGGTCATCGTAGTGTTGGTGAGGCGTCTTGGGAGCAAGAGGCTGATATTCGTGGGCGTTGTCTCCATTCCTTATGTTTGATGATTATATCTATAGCGATAGGATTTTCCTCTCTTGTGAACTCTGTATTGGTTGTGTCGTGTTTTAAATTTTGAGGATGAAATTTTTTGTTAGGTGAAGAGAGCTGTAAGACCCGTATCCTAGTCCGTACTGTTCCGTCGACTCCCGCGATCCTCCTAGTCAAAGTCTGGCAATCCGCGACCTATAATCGACGTTTGCGAGCGACCCTAAGTCGTATCTCGTAGATTTGAGTCAGCTTAATCCGAGACTTGTACCATTGCGACCGCACCGTCTCCGCGACTCGCGCACCGATCTGATACCCTGGCAGGAAGATGTGCGCCGGCGTTTTATTTCAAGAAACGCGCGCTTTTATGATCCCAAGAGAATCTCTACAACATGTCTCATTAATCAATCACTTAAATCAATCAATCAATCACCTCATGTCAAGTACAAGAGCAAACCATGTTTTTTCTTTCTCCACAAGTCAAGCAAACCCCAAAAATCAACAAAGTCAACAAGAAATGTAAATTTTGAAAATAAATGAAAATATTTGAGGAAATACTCCAGCGGTGAACTGATCTGATGAGACGATGTAAATCCGATATCGTTTACACCCATATAACTCCATTCGATCTGATCGATTCAATCTACTGTTCAAATCGCGTGGAGAGAAAATGGAGTTACTGAGAAATAGAAATCGGACATAGAAGTCGATAAAAGGGAAGATGAGTGTGGAGAGAAAATGGAGTTACCGAGAAGGAGAAATCGGTAACTCCATTTTCTCTCCACGCTCATCTTCTTTGATGCCGGATTTACATCATCTCATCAGATCAAATCAAAGCCAATGGAAGGGAAGATGAGCGTGGAGAGAAAATGGAGTTACTGAGAAGGAGAAATCAGACGATTCTTGAAATCTTGGAGTTGGTAGGGTACGAGAAGAAATGGAATAATCTTGGAGTTTGAAGGGTACGGGAAGAAATGGAATCTTTTAGCTCGAAAAGTATTTGTGGAGGGAAGATCATGTAACGGTTGTATGAACTAATAATCTGAATTAGTTCATACCTACCCATGCATGGCTTAGTCTTTTAGGCAAGTGTATGACTACCGACAAGATCAACCTATTAGCAACTTGCATTTTTATTTACTGGAATTTATTCGTGCTCCAGATACTTTCAGGGCCTGTTTGGATTGGTAATTTATACAAGAATTATATGGTACATTAGTAATTATTTCAATATGCTTTACTTCAACCCTGAAGTCCACCGAGTTTGACCATGCAGTTACGTAGAGCTACGTTGTTTGGATACAGATTGTAGAAGAGGGAATTGAAACCTTTTTTATCCTTTACACGTTTGCAACCGTGTGGACCCTTCGCATGTTTGGTTGAATGGTCTCTGAGAGGAGATTACATCGCCTGCATTTATCTCGAACAGAGACCACTAGTTTTTGATTAATTTAAAGGGATTTTGACAGCTACAAAATGGAATTTATATGACAGCTTGGAAAACACTTGTTTTAAGTAATCATTGCTTATTTAATGGTAAATATACCCTAATTTACTATTCCAAACAGGCCCCGAGTGAAATTAGCAGACTCTGAACTTCTACAATATTTTCCAAATGGGGTTGTCAATGGGCAGCACCTGGGGTTTGCTTCGACCCAAATTTGAACTATTTGGGGCAGGCTTAGGGGCTGGGATATTCAATTTTATTTTTTTACTTAGCCCTGGTCAGCCCCATTTCCAAACGCATTATGAACAAATAAAACTTACAACTTGCAAATGCAAACCACAAATGAGATTGAAATTTGACTACATGCCATTCTAATATATCCATACATAAGAGAATCATCAGATTTCAATGGGTCGAGTTTTGCTACAAAAAGCTCATGTGCGTGCTGGACTGGCTGTGCTATAATGGCACTAGGATAGTGGCAGGGAAGTAGTCGATCTGTTTCCCGGACCTTCTACGTTGCGTGTACATGAGCTTTTCTGAAAATTTGCATGTTGTAAAATCATGATTTCAAGAAATTGCATATAAGAAATTTGCAGTTGTAGATGGAAATCACGACAGAACATGTTATTAATCAATCCAATTGTTTCATACGAAGATTGAAAGTAACCAAAAACCTAATACAATAATAAGAGGAAATATTCAAGAAATGCTCTGATCTGCTGAGACGATGAGCATCTTACATTCGGTGCACCAATAGAGTATTTGATCTGTGATCGAATTCGATCCACACTCCAGATGTTCTGTCAATCGTCTCAGCTGATAGAAATAACGACAGGAAATGTTAATCAATTTAATGGTTTCATATAAAGATTCAAAAGTAATAAAAACCTAATCTAATAATAAAGACTCAACAAATGTAAATTTTGAAAATAAATGAAAATGTTTGAGGAAATACTCCAGCAGTGAACTGATCTAATGAGACAATGTAAATCTGGCATCGTTTGCACCCATAGGATTTCATTTGATCTGAATGATTCAATAAACTATTCAAATCGCGTGGAGTGAAAATGGAGTTACTGAGAAGGAGAAATCGGACGTAGAAGCCGATGAAAGGGAAGATGAGCGTGGAGAGAAAATGGAGTTACCGAGAAGGAGAAATCGGTAACTCCATTTTCTCTCCACGCTCATCTTCCCTGATGCCAGATTTACATTGTCTCATCAGATCAAATCGAAGTCGATGGAAGGGAAGATGAGCGCGGAGAGAAAATGGAGTTACTGAGAAGGAGAAATCGGACTATTCTTGAAATCTTGGAGTTGGTAGGGTACGGGAAGAAATTGAATAATCTTGGAGTTGGAAGGGTACGGGAAGAAATGAAATCTTGTTGCTCGAAAAGTGTTTATGGAGGGAAGAGCATGTAACAGTTGTATGAATTAATAATCTGAATTAGTTCATACCTACCCATGCATGGCTTAGTCTTTTAGGTAAGTGTATGACTACTGACACGATCAACCTATTAGCAACTTGCATTCTTATTTACTAGAATTTATTCGTGCTCCAGGTACTTTGAGGGCCTGTTTGGATTGGTAATTTATATTGGAATTATATGGTACATTAGCAATTATTTCAATATGCTTTACTTTAACCCTGAAGTCCACCGAGTTTGACCATGCAGTTATGTAGAGCTATGCTATTTGGATACAGATTGTAAAAGAGGGAATTGCAACCTTTTTTATCCTTTACATGTTTGCAACTATGTGGACTCTTTGCATGTTTGGTTGAATGTTCTCTGAGAGAAGATTACGCCACCTGACCACTAATTTTTGACTAATTCAAATGGATTTTGACTGCTCCAAAATGGAATAGATATGACAGCTTGAAAAACGCCTGTTTTAAGTAATCATTGCTTATTTAATGGTAAATATACCCTAATTTACTATTCCAAACAGGCCCTGAGTGAAATTAGCAGACTCTGAACTTCTACAATATTTTCCAAATGGGGTTGTCAATGGGCAGCACTGGGGGTTGGCTTCAACCCAAATTTGAACTATTTGGGGCAGGCTTATGGGCTGGGATATTCTGTTTTATTTTTTGCTTGGCCCTGGCCTAGACCGTTGACAGCCCCATTTCGAAACGCATTATTAAGAAATAAAACTTACAACTTGCAAATGCAAACCACAAATGAGATTGAAATTTGACTACATGTCATTCTAATATATGCATACATAAGAGAATCATCATATTTCAAGGGGTCGAGTTTTGCTACAGAAAGCTCAGGTACGTGCTGGACTGGCAGTGCTAGAATGGCACTGTGCTAGTGGTAAGGGAGTAGCCGATCTGTTTCCCGGACCTTATACGTGGCGTGTAGATGAGCTTTACTGAAAAATTGCATGTTGAAAAATCAAGATTTCAAGAAATCGCATATAAAAAATTTACAATTGTAGATGGAAACCACGATAGAACATGTTATGAATCAATCCAATTGTTTCATATGAAGATTAAAAGTAATAAAAAACCTAATACAATAATAAGAGGAAATATTAAAGAAATGCTCTGATCTACTGAGACGATGGGCATCTTGCATTCGGCGCACTAATAGAGCATTTGATCTGTGATCGAATTCGATTGACAGTCCACATGTTCTGCCAATCGTTTCAGCAGATAGAAATGAGGACAGGACATGTTAATTAATTTAATGGTTTCATATAAAGATTCAAAAGTAATAAAAACTCAATCTAATAATAAAGACTGAAGAAATGTAAATTTAGGAAATAAATGAAAATGTTTGAGGGAATACTTTAGAAGTGAACTGATCTGATAAGACGATGTAAATCCGGCATCATTTGCACCCATAGAACTCTATTTGATCTGATCGATTCAATCTACTATTCAAATCGCGTGGAGAGAAAATGGAGTTACCAAGAAGGAGAAATCAGACATAGAAGTCGATGAAAGGGAAGATGAATGTGGAGAGAAAATGGAGTTACCGATTCCTTCTCGGTAACTCCATTTTCTCTCCACGCTCATATTCCCTTATGCCGGATTTACATCGTCTCATCAGATCAAATCGAAGCCGATGGAAGGAAAGATGAGTGTGGAAAGAAAATGGAGTTACTGAGAAGGAGAAATCAGACGATTCTTGAAATCTTGAAATTGGTAGGGTACAGGAAGAAATGGAATAATCTTAGAGTTGGAAGGGTACGCGAATAAATAGAATCTTGTAGCTCGAAAAGTGTTTGTGGAGGGAAGAGCATGTAACAGTTGTATGAACTAATAATTTGAATTAGTACAAACCTATCCATGCATGGCTTTGTCTTTTAGGCAAGTGTATGACTACTGACAAGATCAACCTATTAGCAATTTGAATTCTTGTTTATTGGAATTTATTTGTGCTCCAGATACTTTGAGGGCCTGTTTGGATTGGTAATTTATACAGGAATTATATGGTACATTAGCAATTATTTCAATATGCTTTACTTCAACCCTGAAGTCCGACGAGTTTGACCATGCAGTTACGTAGAGCTACGCTATTTGGATACAGATTGTAGAAGAGGGAATTGTAACCTTTTTTATCCTTTACATGTTTGCAACCGTGTGGACACTTCGCATGTTTGGTTGAATGGTCTCTGAAAGGAGATTACTCCACCTACATTTACCTCAAACAGAGACCACTAGTTTTCGAGTAATTCAGAGGGATTTTGACTGCTCCAAAATGGAATTTATATGATAACTTGCAAAACGCCTGTTTGAAGTAATCATTGCTTATTTAATGGTAAATATACCATAATTTACTATTCCAAACAGGCCCCTAGTGAAATTAGCAGACTCTGAACTTCTACAATTTTTTCCAAATGGGGTTGTCAATGGGCAGCACCTGGGGTTAGCTTGGACCCAAATTTGAACTATTTGGGGCAAGCTTATGGGCTGGGATATTCAGTTTTATTTTTTGCTTGACCCTGGCTTGGCCCGTTAACAGCCCCATTATGAAACACATTATCAAAAAATAAAACTTACAAGTTACAAATGCAAACCACAAATGAGATTTAAATTTGACTACATGTCATTTTAATATATGCATACATAAGAGAATCATCAGATTTCAAGGGGTCGAGTTTTGCTACAGAAAGCTCATGTACGTGTTGGACTGGACGCGCTAGAATGGCACTGGGCTAGTGGCAGGGGAGTAGCCGATCCGTTTCCCGGACCTTCTACGTGGCGTGTAAATGAGCTTTACTGAAAAATTGCATGTTGAAAAATCATGATTTCAAGAAATCGCATATAAAAAATTTGCGGTTGTAGATTGAAATCACGACAGAACATGTTATTAATCAATCCAATTGTTTCATACGAAGATTGAAAGTAACAAAAAAATCTAATACAATAATAAGAGGAAATATTCAAAAAATGCTCTGATCTGCTGAGACAATGGACATCTTGCATTCGGTGCACCAATAGGGCATTTGATCTGTGGTCGAATTCGATCCACAGTCCAGATGTTCTGCCAATCGTCTTATCTAATGGAAATGACGATAGAACATCTTAATCAATTTAATGGTTTCATATAAAGATTCAAAAGTAATAAAAACTCAATCTAATAATAAAGACTCAAGAAATGTAAATTTTGAAAATAAATGAAAATGTTTGAGGAAATACTCCAACAGTGAACTGATCTGATGAGACGATGTAAATCCGGCATCGTTTGTACACATAGAACTATTCGATCTGATCAATTCAATTTACTGTTCAAATCGCGTGGAGAGAAAATGGAGTTACTGAGAAGGAGAAAACGAATGTAAAAGCCGATGAAATGGAAGATGAGCGTGGAGTGAAAATGGAGTTACCGAGAAGGAGAAATCGGTAACTCCATTTTCTCTCCACGCTCATCTTCCCTGATGCCGGATTTACATCGTCTCGTCAGATCACATCAAAGCCGATGGAAAGGAAGATGAGCGTGGAGAGAAAATGGAGTTACTGAGAAGGAGAAATCGGACGATTCTTGAAATCTTGGAGTTGGTAAGGTACAGGAAGAAATGAAATAATCTTGGAATTGGAAGGGTACGGAAAGAAATGGAATCTTGTAGCTCGAAAAGTGTTTATGAATGGAAGAGCATGTAACAGTTGTATGAACTAATAATCTGAATTAGTTTATACCTACCCATGCATGGCTTAATCTTTTAAACAAGTGTATGAGTACTGACAAGATCAACCTATTAGCAACTTGCATTCTTGTTTACTGGAATTTATTCGTGCTCTAGATACTTTGAGGGCCTGTTTGGATTGGTAATTTATACGGAAATTATATGGTACATTAGTAATTATTTCAATATGTTTTACTTCAACCCTGAAGTCCGCCGAGTTTGACCATGCATGTCAGGCCCGTATCCTAGATCGTACCGTTCCGTAGGCTTCCGCGATTCTCCCTGTCAAATTCCAGCAACCCGCGACCTGTAATCGGCATTTGCGTGCGACCCTGATTCGTGTGTCGTAAATCTGAGTTGGCTCGAATCTAAACTTGTACCGTCATGACCGCGTCGTCTCTGCGGTTCCAATGCTATGTCTCGTATGTCAAAGCGACGCTTAGATCAAAAGTTGTGGCCCGCGCATTATAATGGCTGTGAACCGCACATTGTGGGACCTACCTACCCCTATGACATCATTCCCTAAGTGTCAAGTCCTTACACAAGTAATAATGGCTCCTCCTCTTAAATCAACACCTCTCCTTACCTAGGCATTTAAGATGGCCTTACATCATTATGACAAGCCATAACTTCTCTCTCTCTCTCTTATCTCTCTCTACCTCTCTCTTTCTTCCTCATTCTCCATTTGCAAGAACCATGGACGTCCAACCCATCCCAAAGTTCTAACCATCTTCCACCTTAGATCCTCACCAATCCTACCTTTATATCATCATCTCCACTGTTGAGGAAGCTTCGTAAGGGTATTAGAACATAATGGTAGAAGTTGAAGGGGAAGATCTTGAGGTGGGTGCTTCTCTCTCTCTCTCTCTCCTTCTCATTTTTTTTATGTGATGTGCGGCCCCCTTGGATGGACCCCACCTTGATGTATGTTTTATCCAAACCGTCCAAGTCATGTGGACCCTACCGTATAGTGAGAAGAAAACACAAATATTGGATTGATCCAAATCAAGTGGGTCGGCCATGTGGGACCCACGTTGATGAGATAATTCCCGTCGTCCGTCCAGCGTCTCTGGACGTTGGACGTGCTTCAGTGAAGCTTGAACAGACAGGCGTCTGCACGTGAAAAACAAAACAAAACAAATAAAATATCAGCTTTATTTGAGATTTTTTGGTGGGCCACTCATGCAGGCCCCACCTTGATGTATGTTTTTAATCAAAGTCGTTCATCCTCTTTCCTACCTCATTTTAGGCGTTGAACTGAAAAACGGAGCCAATCCGAGGTTCTGGCGGGCCATAGCATAGCAAACGGTGATTTTTACCGTTAAAACTCACCCTGATGTTTCGGTACACCGAAACATGCTGCATATTGGGCTCATTTGTTTGGTCTTGAGCCGTGGAGTGCAATGGATGGGCTAGATTCAGCTGGTGTGGGCCCCACGTATGAAAAACCTCAAATCTCAGTTTTTTTAAAAAAAAAATAATAAAATAAACAACAATAGCATTGCTGCTGCTGCTGACAGGGAGAGAGGACGCGCAGGCGTCTTGCGCTGAGGGCGGATGACCAGGGACCCACGGTCCCAGCCGTGGGCCCCACCATGATGTGTATTTTTCATTCATGCCGTTCAGTTGGTGGGCCCCTTCTTGAAGTGGGCTCCCTCTAAAAATCAGCTTGATCTGGGACCCAGGTGGCCCACATCACAGGAAACAGTGTTGGATTAAACGTCTACCATTGAGACTCTCTGAGCGTCCAGAAGCTTTGGATCAACATGAAATTTGTTTTCCCTCTTCATCTGGGTCTACGTGACCTTATCAACGGGTTGGATGGCGTATAAACATTATGATGGGCCCCACGTGGTACCCACAGTGATGTATGTGTTTTATTCATACCATCCAGGTGGAGGTGGAGCCCACATAGATGTATGTGTTTTATACATGTCGCCCAGCTGCTGCTGGACGGCTAGTGGACCCCACCAATGACGTATGTGTTTATTCACACCACCGTCCACACCTAGACGGTGGGACCACCCCACGTGTGGGGCTGATGTGTGTGCGTGTGTATGTATGTGTATGTGTATATATATATATATAGGGAAAAGGTATTATGCGCTCGAGCTGATGGGAACGTCCCATGAGGTCGAGTTGTGTGGGCCCCACCGTGATGCGTTTCGAACATCTACCCCATCAGTCAGATGCACCATTCCATCGTGGGCCTAGGTCTTAAAAATCAAGTTAATCCATGACTTGTGTGGGCCACACCATATACAGAAGTTGAGAGGGGTCGTGCACCATTAAAACATTAATAATCATTTTTTTGGCCCACCGAGATGTGGTTTGCAAATCCAGCCCATCCATGATGTGTGTCCCACTTGGATGAGGGTTCAGACCAAGTTTAGCAGCATTCAAAACTCAGGTGGGCCCCACCAAGTGCTTTTATATGTTTTTGGCATGTCTTCACATGATTTTAGATGGTATGGCCCACCTGAGTTCCGTATACGGCTGATTTTTGGTATATCCCATAATTTAAAGGGGACCCATCAAATGCACGGTGTTGATGTTCGACATGCATCACAGTGGGGCCCACACAGCTCGACCTCATGGGAGCTTATCATGATCTCGAGCGCATAGTACCTTTTCCCATATATATATATATATATATATATATATATATATATATATATATATATATATATATATATATATATATATTAGTATATATTATATATAGATTTTATATTATATTATATGATATATACATGATGGTGGGCCTTCATGGGACCCACCATAATGCATGTGTTGCATCCAAGCTGTCCATCCATTTTGAAAGCTCATTTCATGGCGTGAGCTAAAGAATGAGTCAGATCCATAACTCATGTGGACCCCACCCTTGATGTATGTGTTGAATCCAAACCGTCCAACCATTTGGCAAGCTTGTCTTAACAAGCTTGAGACTAAAAATAAGTCCGATCTAAAGTTCAAGTGGACCCCACCATTAGGTAGTGGACAATGACGTCCACCATTCAAAATTTCTAAGGGCCATTGGAGTTTCCTATTAAGTTGATATTTGTTCCACTTTATCTATCATTACGTTAATTTATGAACATGTTGGATGGGAAACATATGTTATGGTGGGCCTTAGGAACTTAAATGGTGAAAATCATTATCACCACTTTTATTTGGGTGTGGCCCATTTGATATACATGGGGCCCATTGGTGTGGCCCATTTGATGTACATATGACCCATCGAGGAGGCCCATCTTGATGTATTTTGTGGCCCATTTGTCGGGCCCACTTTGATGTATTTTGTGGCCCGTTTGTCGGGCCCACTTTGATGTACTTTGTGGCCCATCTGTCAGGCCCACCTTGATGTATTTTGTGGTCCATTCGAGGTGCCCACCTTGATGCATGCATTTTATATTCACATCATCCAGCAGCTACTGGACAGTGGGGCCCTCTTTATTATATGTTATTATATGTGTTGAATAAGCATATCGTCCATATGTAGTGTGGGCCAGCATGATGTATTTATCCACACCGCCCAATCTTTGGCCGTGGGATGTGGAACCCGTGTGACATATGTATTTCATTCCATGCAATCCATCTGTGTGAGGCCCACCTTGATGCATCCGTTGTACACATGGATCCCACATAATATATATGTTTTCATATCCATACTGTCCAACTATTTGGATGGGATGCACCATGATGTATTTTTATCCACGCCATCCAGGGCAGGCACCCCATTATGATATATATCAGGGCCCATGGGTTGAGGCCCATTGAGATGTATTCACAGCCCATGGGTTGAGGCCCATTGAGATGTATTCAAAACCCATGGGTTAAGGCCCATTGTAATGTATTTGGAACCCGTGAGTAGAGCCCACCTCATATGTTCCATCGTAACCGTCCAGGTCATATAGGGCCAGCCTCGATGTATGTTTTATTGACACCGTCAGTGGGACGTGTGACCCACTAGATGTATGCATTCTATATCCACACTAACCATCTGGTGGGGCCCATTTGCTGCATGTGCAAGGCCTACCTATTGTGCATTTATGCGGCCCATGTGATGTGGCCCACTTGACATATGATGCCCAACGATGAGTCCCATGGGCAAGGCCCATTATGATATATTCGAGACCAAGGTGCGAGGCCCACCTGTTGTGTATTCAAGGCCCGATGAGATGTATGTTGACCCAATATGACGAGGCCTATGTGACGTAAATGAGGCCCATCGTGATTGTACTTGAGGTCATGGGCCCACTATATGTTTGGCCCTATGTAGGTCACTCTTTGGGAGCAATGTTGGTTAGATGTCCACATTGATGGGCAATGATGGTTGGATGTCCACATCGTGACCTTCCCTTAGGCATTGTTAGTCTCATTCTCATCATTCCCTTAGTGGGTTAACCTGAATAAGTGGGTCCCATTCGCTGTAGACAGATGGCTCCGTGCTATCGGATTTGATATAACCACGGCTGAGTGCCGATCTTTATACTATGGTTGATCGGCTGATCATTTATGGGCCTCGCTTTGTTTATCTGTTAATTATCGGTGTCATTACCGTGACCGATTTGCCGATTCTGATTATCGATCAATCCGATTGTCGTGACCGATTTGTCGATTCTGATTATCAATCGATCCCGATTGTCTTGGCCGATTGTCGATTCCGATTGACGTGACCGATTTACCGATTCTGATTATCGATCGATCCCGATTGTCGAGGCCAAGTATCGAGGCCAACTCCGATTGTCGAGGCTGAGTCCGAGTATCGATTTCGATTGTCGAGACCGATTTTAATTGTCGAGGCTGATTGTCGAGACCTATATGGTGTATATGCTACTCGTAGTTGAGGCCCATTGTGATGTATATTCGGCCTGTGTTTTAAGCTTAATGTGATGAATATGAGGTCTATGTGATGAGGCCCATTGTGATGCATTTGAGGGTCAGGCGATGGAGCCCATTGTGATGTATGTTAGGCCCATGTGAAAGGTCCATCGTGATGTGTATTAAGCTCTTGAGTGAGACCCATGGTGTTGTATATTTGGCCCTTGTGTGAGGCCATGAGTCCACTATATGTTAGGATCTATGAGGACCATTCCCCGGGGGCAATGTTGGTTAAATGTCCACATTGTCGAGGTCGATTGTCGATGCTAGTTATTGATACCGATTATGAGTATGTGACAACATAGCATCATGATACATGCCCATACGCATCATCTGCATGTTTGTTATAAGATATGGTTGATCATTGCATATGTCATTGAGTATGTTATTATGAGACTCCCTGATAGGTGGAGGTTATCTCACATAAGCGCACGGTATACGCAGGATTGATGCATGACTGGATTGTATGACTCATGCATCTTTCATTATGATTATTGTACGCTCTAGCGACATCAGGGCCGTAGCCTCCACAGGCATATCGTGGATAGCCAGATGGGACACCGAAAATGTTTGGTTCGAGCATCGGGCTGCCATAGATGGCCCTGGATGAAAATCCCTAAAACTCTCTTGGTACCAGAGGACGCCCTAACGTCGAGACCGAGTGGATACATGAGCGCCCGAGTGCCGAATACCAGAAGGCCGCGTCTCCCACTGTGTCGTGGTCGGTTGGGGGTGTGGCCTTACCCGCCCGAGCGTAAGGGGCATTGCTAGGCTGAGTCTGACTAGCTCGAGGAATGGGTCCGCTATCGACGTGCCAAATAGACATTGGCAGACTATTGGCTAGGCGGATAGTGAGGTTTCTTACGCTCACTTGGATTGTGTGATTGGGAGAGTGACAATGCCATTTGGAGTGTACTAAACCCCGGTGATGATCCCAGAGATGAACCGTACTGATATGTGGACTTATGAGCAAGATTTTCATACTCATTCATTCATTCATTTACTATCCACTTGGGCTAGTGGTGCCAACTATTGATTATGTGAACCTTCGCAACGGCCAGGATTTCGGTTGGGGCGCGCGACTAACCTGAGATCAAGAGTTTATCACATTGAGTCTGACTATCCAAATTTATGTATGGGACTGGTTTGGATAAAAGTCCCTTGTGATGGACCCCATAGCCTGCGATACTACGTACTATCATCCCGACTTCACACTCCAGCATAGTCATTTCATTCGCACCGCATATTGCATTACATTCGCGGCATATGGCATTTTGGGTTACCTGTGTTTCTGCATTTATATGGTTTAGATACGGCATTTGATATTTGACTCTTTATGACTCCTCATTTGTATAGTTGATCTGTACTGTGTATTCTGATATTGTTTGACTCATGGACTTGTCAGTATTTTCGCTTACTCTGATAACATACGATTTATGACCTTGCGCCTATTTTGACATTGTATGATTATGACATTGCATTGAATACTTGGCACTTACCTTGTGCACACACTTACACCACCCTCTAAGCTTTCTATAAGCTTATGCACGATAGATGCGTGCAGGTGATGTTAGGTTGCATCAGTGTTGAGCTTGGAGCGTGCAGCGGTCTTCTGGAGTTTGATTTTCGATATCATGTATTTCCCTTTCAGCATTGTATTGAAATGATTATATTATTGGATATGTGATGATGATGTTGCATTTGTGAATTGGGTAATCTTGTGGTTATGCTTATTATGAGTTAAATGTATAAAAAAAAAATCCTCCTTGTAGGATCCCAGGATCGGAATCGGGCATATGGACGCTAGAAGCCGAGAATGGGGTACTACAGAGGCTGTCAGCACCGGACTTGCCGATCGAAATTCTTGTGAATCCAAATTTCAGGTTTGGGGCGTGACAATGCAATTACATAGAACTACGCTGTTTGGATACAGATTGTAGAATAGGGAATTGCAACCTTTTTTATTGTTTACATGTTTGCAACAATGTGGACCCTTCGCATGTTTGGTTGAATGGTCTCTGAGAGGAGAATACGCCACCTGCATTTACCTCAAACAGAGACCAGTAGTTTTCGACTAATTCAAAGAGATTTTGACTGCTACAAAATGAAATTTATATGATAGCTTGGAAAATACCTGTTTTAAGTAATCATTGCTTATTTAATGGTAAATATACCCTAATTTACTATTCTAAACAGGCCCTGAGTAAAATTAGCAAACTCTGAACTTCTACAATATTTTCTAAATAGTGTTGTCAATGGGCAGCACCTGGGGTTGGCTTCGACCCAAATTTGAACTATTTGGGGCAGGCTTATGGGCTGGGATATTCAGTTTTATTTTTTGCTTGGCCCTGGCCTGGCACGTTGACAGCCCCATTTCGAAACGCATTATCAAGAAATAAAACTTACAACTTGCAAATGCAAACCACAAATGAGATTGAAATTTGAGTACATGTCATTTTAATATATGCATACATAAGAGAATCATCAGATTTCAAGGGGTCGAGTTTTGCTACAAAAAGCTCATGTACGTGCTGGACTGGCCGTGATAGAATGGCACTGGGCTAGTGGCAGGGGAGTAGCCGATCCGTTTCCCAGACCTTCTACGTGGCGTGTACATGAGCTTTACTGAAAAATTGCATGTTGAAAAATCATGATTTCAAGAAATCGCATATAAAAAATTTGCAGTTGTAGATGGAAATCACGACAGAACATGTTATTAATCAATCCAATTGTTTCATATGAAGATTGAAAGTAACCAAAAATCTAATACAATAATAAGAGGAAATATTCAAGAAATGCTTTGATCTGTTGAGACGATGGGCATTTTGCATTCAGTGCACCAATAGAGCATTTGATCTATGATCCAATTCGATCCACAGTCCAGATGTTCTGTCAATCGTCTCAACTGATGGAAATGACGACAGGACATGTTAATCAATTTAATGGTTTCATATAAAGATTCAAAAGTAATAAAAATCTAATCTAATAATAAAGACTCAAGAAATGTAAATTTTGAAAATAAATAAAAATGTTTGAGGAAATACTCCAGCAGTGAACTAATTTGATGAGACGATGTAAATCCGGCATCGTTTGAACCTATAGAACTCCATTCCATCTGATCGATTCAATCTATTGTTCAAATCGCGTGCAGAGAAAATATAGTTACTGAGAAGGAGAAATCGGACGTAGAAGCCGATGAAATGGAAGATGAGCGTGGAGAGAAAATGGCGTGTACATGAGCTTTTACGTGGTGTGTACATGAGCTTTCCCGGACATTTTACGTGGCGTGTACATGAGCTTCACTTAAAAATTGCATGTTGTAAATCATGATTTCAAGAAATCGCATATAAATCACGACAGAACATGATTTCAAGAAATCGCATATAAATCACGACAGATGATGGGCATCTTGCATTCGGTGCACCAAAAGAGCATTTGATCTATGATCGAATTCGAACCACAGTCCAGATGTTCTGCCAATCGTTTCAGCTGATGGAAATGACGACAGGACATGTTAATCAATTTAATGGTTTCATATAAAGATTCGAAAGTAATAAAAACTCAATCTAATAATAAAGACTCAAAAAATGTAAATTTTGAAAATAAATGAAAATATTTGAGGAAACACACCAGCAGTGAACTGATCTGATGAGACGATGTAAATTCGGCATCGCTTGCACCCATAGAACTCCATTCGATCTGAACGATTCAATCTACTGTTCAAATCGCGTGAAGAGAAAATGGAGTTACTGAGAAGGAGAAATCGGACGTAGAAGCCGATGAAAGGGAAGATGAGCGTGGAGAGAAAATGGAGTTACCTGTAACTCCATTTTCTCTCCACGCTCATCTTCCCTGATGTCGGATTTACATCGTCTCATCAGATCAAATCGAGGCCGATGGAAGGGAAGATGAGCGTGGATAGAAAATGGAGTTACGGAAAAGGAGAAATCGAAGATTCATAAAAGCTTGGAGTTTGTAGGGTACGGGAAGAAACGGAATAATCTTGGAATTGGAAGGGTACGGGAAGAAATGGAATCTTGTAGCTCGAAAAGTGTTTGTGGAGGGAAGAGCATGTAACAGTTGTATGAACTAATAATCTGAATTAGTTCATACCTACCTATGCATGGCTTAGTCTTTTAGGCAAGTGTATGACTACTGACAAGATCAACCTATTGGCAACTTGCATTCTTGTTTACTGGAATTTTTTCGTGCTCCAGATACGTTGAGGGCCTGTTTGACCATGCAGTTACGTAGAGATACTCACAATCCAGATGTTCTGTCAATCGTCTAAGCTGATGAAAATGATGACAGGACATGTTAATCAATTTATTGGTTTCATATAAAGATTCAAAAGTAATAAAAACTCAATTTAATAATAAAGATTCAAGAAATGTAAATTTTGAAAATAAATGAAAATGTTTGAAGAAATACTCTAGCAGTGAACTGATCTAATGAGACGAAGTAAATCCGGCATCGTTTGTACCCATAAAACTCCATTTGATCTGATCGATTCATTCTACTGTTCAAATCGCGTGAGAGAGAAAATAGAGTTAGTAAGAAGAAGAAATCAGACGTAGAAGTCGATGAAAGGGAAGATGAGCGTGGAGAGAAAATGGAGTTACCGAGAAGGAGAAATCGGTAACTCCATTTTCTCTCCACGTTCATCTTCCCTGATGTCGTATTTACATCGTCTCATCAGATCAAATCGAAGCCGATTGAAGGGAAGATGAGCGTGAAGAGAAAAAGGAGTTACTGAGAAGGAGAAATTGGACGATTCTTGAAATCTTGGAGTTGGTAGGGTACGGGAAGAAATGGAATAATCTTGGAGTTGGAAGGGTACAGGAAGAAATTGAATCTTGTAGCTCGAAAAGTGTTTGTGGAGGGAAGAGCATGTAACAGTTGTATGAACTAATAATCTGAATTAGTTCGTACCTACCCATGCATGGCTTAGTCTTTTAGACAAGTGTATGACTACTGACAAGATCAACCTATTAGCAACTTGCATTCTTGTTTACTGGAATTTATTCGCACTTTAGATACTTTGAGGGCCTGTTTGCATTGGTAATTTATACAGGAATTATATGATACATTAGCAATTATTTCAATATGTTACGTAGAGCTACGCTGTTTGGATACAGATTGTACAAGAGGGAATTGCAACCTTTTTTATCCTTTACATGTTTGCAACCGTGTGGACCATTCGCATGTTTGGTTGAATGGTTTTTGAGAAGAGATTACGCTGCCTGCATTTACTCAAACAGAGACCACTAGTTTTCAATTAATTTAAAGGGATTTTGACTGCTCTAAAATGGAAGTTATATGACAGTTTAGAAAATGCCTATTTTAGGCAATCATTGCTTATTTAATGGTAAATATACCCTAATTTACTATTCTAAATAGGCCCCGAGTTAAATTAGCAAACTCTGAACTTTTGCAATATTTCCAAATGGGGTTGTTAATGGGTAGCACATGGGGTTGGCTTCGACCCAAATTTGAACTATTTGGGGCAGGCTTATGGGCTGGATATTCAGTTTTATTTTTTGTTTGGCCCTGGCCTGGCCCGTTGACAGCCCCATTTCGAAACGCATTATCAAGAAATAAAACTTATAACTTGTAAATGCAAACCATAAGTGAGATTGAAATTTGACTACATGTCATTCTAATATATGCATACATAAGAGAATCATCACATTTTAAGAGGTCGAGTTTTGCTACAGAAAGCTCATGTACGTGCTGGACTGGCCGTGCTAGAATGGCACTGGGCTAGTAGCAGGGGAGTAGCCCATTCATTTCCCGGACCTTCTACGTGGCGTGTACATAAACTTTACTAAAAAATTGCATGTTGAAAAATCATGATTTCAAGAAACCGCATATAAAAAATTTGCAGTTGTAGATTCAAATCACGACAGAACATGTTATTAATCAATCCAAGATTGAAAGTAACCAGAAACCTAATACAATAATAAGAGAAAATATTCAAGAAATGCTATGATCTGCTGAGATGATGGGCATCTTGCATTAGGTGCACCAATATTGCATTTGATCTGTGATCGAATTCGATCCACAGTCTAGATGTTCTACCAATCGTCTCAGCTGATGGAAATGACGACAAGACATGTTAATCAATTTAATGGTTTCATATAAAGATTCAAAAGAAACTCAATTTAATAATAAAGATTCAAGAAATGTAAATTTTGAAAATAAATGAAAATTTTTGAGGAAATGCTCCAGTAGTGAACTGATCTGATGAGACGATGTAAATCTGGCATCGTTTGCACCCATAGAACTCCATTCGATCTGATCGATTCAATCTACTGTTCAAATCGCGAGGAGAGAAAATGGAGTTACTGAGAAGGAGAAATCGGACGTAGAAGCCGATGAAAGAGAAGAAGAGTGTGGAGAGAAAATGGAGTTACCGAGAAGGAGATCGGTAACTCCATTTTCTTCTCGATAACTCCATTTTCTCTCCATGTTCATCTTCCCTGATGCTGGATTTACATCGTCTCATCAGATCAAATCGGAGTCGATGGAAGGGAAGATGAGCGTGGAGAGAAAATGGAGTTACCGAGAAGGAGAAATTTGACGATTCTTGAAATCTTGGAGTTAGTAGGGTACGGGAAGAAATAGAATAATCTTGGAGTTGAAAGGGTACGGGAAGAAATGGAATCTTGTTGCTCAAAAAGTGTTTGTGGAGGGAAGAGCATGTAACAGTTGTATGAACTAGTAATCTAAATTAGTTCATACCTACCCATGCATGGTTTAGTCTTTTAGGCAAGTGTATGACTACTGACAAGATCAACCTAGTAGCAACTTGCATTCTTGTTTACTGGTTTTTACTCGTGCTCCAGATACTTTGAGGGCCTATTTGGATTGGTAATTTATACATGAATTATATGGTACATTAGCAATTATTTCAATATGCTTTACTTAAACCCTGAAGTCCCCCAAGTTTGACCAAGCAGCTACGTAGAGTTACGTTGTTTGGATACAGATTGTAGAAGAGGGAATTGCAACCTTTTTAATCCTTTACATGTTTGCAACCGTGTGGACCATTCGCATGTTTGGTTGAATGGTCTCTGAGAGGAGATTACACCGCCTACACTTACATCAAACAGAGACCACTAGTTTTTGACTAATTCAAAGGGATTTTACTGCTCCAAAATGGAATAGATATGACAGATTGGAAAACGCCTGTTTTCAGTAATCATTGCTTATTTAATGGTAAATATACCCTAATTTACTATTCCAAACGGGCCCCTAGTGAAATTAGTATACTCTGAACTTCTGCAATATTTTCCAAATGGGGTTGTCAATGGGCAGCACCTATGTTGGCTTTAACCCAAATTTGAACTGTTTGGGGCAGGCTTATGGGATGGGATATTCAGTTTTGTTTTTTGCTTGGCCCTGGCCTGGCCCGTTGACAACCCCATTTTGAAACGCATTATCAAGAAATAAAACTTACAACTTGCAAATGCAAACCACAAATGAGATTGAAATTTGACCACATGTCATTCTAATATATGCATACATAAGAGAATCATCAGATTTCAAGGGGTCGAGTTTTGCTACAAAAAGCTCATGTACGTGCTGGACTGGTCGTGCTCGAACGGCACTGGGCTAGTGGCAGGGTAGTAGCCGATCCATTTCCCGGACCTTCTACGTGGCGTGTACATGAGCTTTACTGAAAAATTCTATGTTGAAAAATCAATATTTCAAGAAATCGCATATAAAAAATTTACAGTTCTAGATGGAATCACGACAGAACATGTTATTAATCAATCCAATTGTTTCATACAAAGATTGAAAGTAACCAAAAACTTGATACATTAATAAGAGAGAATATTCAAGAAATACTCTAAGCTGCTGAGACGATGTCATCTTGCATTCGGTGCACTAATAAAGCACTTGATCTGTGATCGAATTCGATCCACAGTGTAGATGTTTTGTCAATCGTCTCAGCTGATGGAAATGACGACAGGATATTTTAATCAATTTAATAGTTTCATATAAAGAATCAAAAGTAATAAAAACTCAATCTAATATATAATAAAAACTTAGGAAATGTAAATTTTGAAAATAAACAAAAATATTTAAGGAAATACTCCAACAGTGAACTGATCTAATGAGACGATGTAAATCCAGCATCGTTTGCACCCATAGAATTTCATTCGATCTGATCGATTCAATCTACTTTTATATCGCGTGGAGAGAAAATGGAGTTACTGAGAAGGAGAAATCGGATGTAGAAGCCGATGAAAGGGAAGATGGGCATGGAGAGAAAATGGAGTTACCGAGTCGGTAACTCCATTTTCTCTCCATGTTCATCTTCCCTGATGCCGAATTTACATCATCTCATCAGATCGAATCGAAGCCGATGGAAGGGAAGATGAGCGTGGAGAGAAAACGGAGTTACTGAGAAGGAGAAATTGGACGATTCTTGAAATCTTGGATTTGGTAGGGTACGTGAAGAAATGGAATCTTGTATCTCGAAAACTGTTTGTGGAGGGAAGAGCATGTAACAGTTGTATGAACTAATAATCTGAATTTGTTCATACCTACCCATCCATGGCTTAGTCTTTTAGGCAAGTGTATGACTATTGACAAGATCAACCTATTAGCAACTTGCATTCTTGTTTACTTGAATTTATTCGTGCTCTAGATACTTTGAGGGCCTGTTTGTATTGGTAATTTATACATGAATTATATGGTACATTAGCAATTATTTCAATATGCTTTACTTCAACCCTGAAGTCCGCCGAGTTTGACCATGCAGTTACATAGAGTTACGCTGTTTGGATACAGATCGTAAAAGAGGGAATTACAACCTTTTTTATCCTTTACATGTTTACAACCGTGTGGACCCTTCGCATGTTTGGTTGAATGGTCTCTGGGAGGAGATTACGCCGCTTACATTTACCTCAAACAGAGACCACTAGTTTTCGACTAATTTAAAGGGATTTTGACTACTCCAAAATGGAATAGATATGACAGATTGGAAAACGCCTGTTTTAAGTAATCATTGCTTATTTAATGGTAAATATACCCTAATTTACTATTCCAAATAAGCCCCGAGTGAAATTAGCATACTGTAAACTTCTGCAATATTTTCCAAATGGGGTTGTCAATGGGCAGCACCTGTGTTGGCTTCAACCCAAATTTGAACTATTTGGGGCAGGCTTATGGGATGGAATATTCAATTTTGTTTTTTGCTTGGCCCTGGCCTGGCCCGTCGACAGGCCCATTTTGAAACGCATTATCAAGAAATAAAACTTACAACTTGCAAACGCAAACCGCAAATGAGATTAAAATTTGACTACATGTCATTCTAATATATGCATACATAAGATAATAATCAGATTTCAAGAGGCCGAGTTTTGCTACAAAAAGCTCATGTACGATCTGGACTGGTCGTGCTAAAATGGCACTGGGCTAGTGGCAGGGGAGTAGCCGATCCGTTTCCCGAACCTTCTTCGTGGCGTGTACATGAGCTTTACTGAAAATTTCCATGTTGAAAAATCATGATTTTAAGAAATTGCATATAAAAAATTTACAGTTGCAGATGGACATCACAATAGAACATGTTATTAATCAATCCAATTGTTTCATATGAAGATTGAGAGTAATCAAAAACCTAATACAATAATAAGAGGAAATATTCAAGAAATGCTCTGATCTGCTGAGACGATAGGCATCTTGCATTCGGTGCACCAATAGAGCATTTGATCTGTGATCGAATTTGATCCACAGTCCAGATGTTCTGCCAATCGTCTCAGCTGATGAAAATGACGACAGGACATGTTAATCAATTTAATGGTTTCATATAAAGATTCAAAAGTAATAAAAACTCAATCTAATAATAAAAACTCAAGAAATGTAAATTTTTGAGGAAATACTCCAGCAGTGAGCTGATCTGATGAGACGATGTAAATCTAGCATTGTTTGCACCCATAGAATTCCATTTGATCTAAACAATTCAATCTACTGTTCAAATCGCGTTGAGAGAAAATGGAGTTACTGAGAAGGAGAAATCAGACGTAAAAGCCAATGAAAGGGAAGATGAGCATGGAGAGAAAATGGAGTTGCCGAGAAGGAGGAATCGGTAACTCAATTATCTCTCCATGCTCATCTTCCCTGATGCCGGATTTATATCGTCTCATCAGATTAAATCAAAGCCAATGTAAGGGAAGATGAGCGTGGAGAGAAAATGGAGTTACTGAGAAGGAGAAATCGGATGATTCTTGAAATCTTGGAGTTAGTAGGGTACGGGAAGAAATGGAATAATCTTGGAGTTGGAAGGGTACGGGAAGAAATGGAATCTTTTAGCTCAAAAAGTGTTTGTGGAGGGAAGAGCATGTAACAGTTGTATGAACTAATAATCTGAATTAGTTCATACCTACCCATGCATGGCTTAGTCTTTTAGGCAAGTGTATGACTACTAACAATATCAACCTATTAGCAACTTGCATTCTTGTTTACTGGAATTTATTCGTGCTCCAGATACTTCGAGGGCTTATTTGGATTGGTAATTTATACATGAATTATATGGTACATTAGCAATTATTTCAATATGGTTTACTTCAACCTTGAAGTCCACCGAGTTTGACCATGTAGTTACGTAGAGCTACGTTATTTGGATACAGATTGTAGAAGAGAAAATTGCAACCTTTTTTATCCTTTACATGTTTGCAACCGTGTGGACCCTTCGCATGTTTGGTTGAATGGTCTCTGAGAGGAGATTACACTATTTACATTTACCTCAAACAGAGAGCACTAGTTTTCGACTAATTCAAAGGGATTTTGACGGATACAAAATGGAATTTATATGACAGCTAGGAAAACGTCTGTTTTAAGTAATCATTGCTTATTTAATGGTAAATATACCTTAATTTACTATTCCAAAACCGGCCCCGAGTAAAAGTAGCAGACTCTGAACTTCTGTACTATTTTCCAAATGGGGTTATCAATGGACTGCACCTGGGGTTGGCTTCGAGCTAAATTTGAACTATTTGGGGCAGGCTTATGGGCTAAGATATTCAGTTTTGTTTTTTGCTTGGCCCTGACCTGGCCCTTTGACAGCCCCATTTCGAAATACATTATCAAGAAATAAAACTTACAATTTTAAATTGCAAACCACAAATGAGATTGAAATTTGACTACATGTCATTCTAATATATGCATACATAAGAGAATCATCAGATTTCAAGGGGGTGAGTTTTGCTACAGAAAGCTCATGTACGTGCTGGACTGGCCTTGCTAGAATGGCACTGGGCTAGTGGCAGGGGAGTAGTTGATCCGTTTCCCGGACCTTCTACGTGGGGTGTATATGAGCTTTCCTAAAAAATTGCATATTAAAAAATTATGATTTCAAGAAATCGCATATAAAAAATTTGCAGTTGTAGATAAAAATCACGACTGAACAAGTTATTAATCAATCCAATTGTTTCATATGAAGATTGAAAGTAATCAAAAACCTAATATAATAATAAGAGGAAATATTCAAGAAATGCTCTGATCTGCTGAGACGATGGGCATCTTGAGTTCGGTGCACCAATAGAGCATTTGATCTGTGATCGAATTCGATCGACAGTCCACATGTTCTGTCAATCGTCTCGGCTGATGGAAATGACGGCAAGATATGTTAATCAATTTAATGGTTTTATATAAAGATTCAAAAGTAATAAAAATCCAATCTAATAATAAAGACTCAAAAATGGTAATTTTGAAAATAAATGAAAATGTTTGAGAAAATACTCCAGTAGTGAACTGATCTGATGAGACGATGTAAATCCAGCATCGTTTACACCCATAGAATTTCATTCAATCTGATCGATTCAATCTACTGTGAAAATGGAGTCACTAAGAAGGAGAAATTTGGCGTAGAAGCCGATGAAAGGTAAGATGAGCGTGAAGAGAAAATGGAGTTACCGGTAACTCAATTTTCTCTCCACGCTCATCTTCCCTGATGCCTGATTTACATCATCTCATCAGATCAAATCGAAGCCGATGGAAGGGAAGATAAGCATGGAGAGAAAATGGAGTTACTGAGAAGGAGAAATCGGACGATTCTTAAAATCTTGGAGTTGGTAGGGTACGGGAAGAAATGGAATAATCTTAGAGTTGGAAGGGTATGGGAAGAAATGAAATCTTGTAGCTCAAAAAGTGTTTGTGGAGAGAAGAGCATGTAACGGTTGTATGAACTAATAATCTGAATTAGTTCATACTTACCCATGCATGGCTTAATCTTTTAGGCAAGTGTATAACTACTGACAAGATCAACCTATTAGCAACTTGCATTCTTATTTACTGGAATTTATTCGTGCTCCAGATACTTTGAGGGTCCGTTTGGATTGGTAATTTATACAGGAATTATATGGTACATTAGCAATTATTTCAATATGTTTTACTTCAACCCTGAAGTCCGTCAAGTTTGACCATGCAGTTACGTAGAGCTATGCTGTTTGGATACAGATTGTAGAATAAGGAATTGTAACCTTTTTTATCCTTTACATGTTTGCAACTGTGCGGACCCTTCGCATGTTTGGTTGAATGGTCTCTGAGAGGAGATTACGCCGCCTGCATTTACCTTAAACAGAGACCACTAGTTTTCGACTAATTCAAAGAAATTTTTACTGCTCCAAAATATAATTTATATGACAGCTAGGAAAAAGCTTGTTTTTAGTTATCATTGCTTATTTAATAGTAAATATACCCTAATTTTCTATTCCAAACAGGCTCCGAGTGAAATTAGTAGACTCTCAACTTCTGCAATATTTTCCAAATGGGTTGTCAACGGGCAGCACCTGGGGTTGGCTTCGACACAAATTTGAACTATTTGGGGCAGGCTTATGGGCTAGGATATTCAGTTTCATTTTTTGCTTGGCCCTAGCGTGGCCCGTTGACAGCACCATTTCGAAATACATTATCAAGAAATAAAACTTACAACTTGCAAATACAAATGACAAATGTGATTGAAATTTGACTACATGTCATTCTAATATATGCATACATAAGAGAATCATTAAATTTCAAGGGGTTGAGTTTTGCTATAGTAAGCTCATGTATGTGCTGGATTGGCCGTGATAGATTGGCACTGGGCTAGTGGCAGGGGAGTAGCCGATCCGTTTCGACAGAACATGTTATTAATCAATCCAATTGTTTCATACGAAAATTGAAAGTAATAAAAAACCTAATACAATAATAATAGAAAATATTCAAGAAATGCTCTGATCTGTTGAGACGATGGGCATCTTGCATTCGGTGCACCAATAGAGCATTTGATCTGTGATCGAATTTGATCCAATGTACAAATGTTCTGTCAATCGTCTCAGCTGATGGAAATGATGAAAGGACATGTTAATTAATTTAGTGGTTTCCTATAAAGATTGAAAAGTAATAAAAACTCAATCTAATAATAAAGACTCAAGAAATGTAAATTTTGAAAATAAATAAAAATGTTCATAGAAATACTCCAGCAATGAACTGATCTGAAGAGACGATGTAAATCTAGCATCGTTTGCACCCATAGAACTCCATTCGATCTGATCGATTCAATCTACTGTTCAAATCGCGAGGAGAGAAAATGGAGTTACTGAGAAGGAGAAATAGGATGTAGAAGCCGATGAAATGGAAGATGAGCGTGGAGAGAAAATGGAGTTATCGAGAAATAACTCCATTTTCTCTCCACGCTCATCTTCTCTGATGCTGGATTTACATCGTCTCCTTAGATCAAATTGAAGCTGATGGAAGGGAAGATGAGCGTGGAGAGAAAATGGAGTTACTGAGAAGGAGAAATCAGACGATTCTTGAAATCTTGGAGTTGATAGGGTACGGGAAGAAATGAAATAATCTTAGAGTTGGAAGGGTACGGGAAGAAATGGAATCTTGTAGCTCGAAAAGTGTTTATGGAGGGAAGAGCATGTAACAGTTGTATGAACTAATAATCTGTATTAGTTCGTACATACCCATGCATGGCTTAGTCTTTTAGGCTAGTGTATGACTACTGACAAGATCAACCTATTAGCAACTTGTATTCTTGTTTACTGGAATTTATTCATGCTCCAGATACTTTGAGGGCCTATTTGGATTGGTAATTTATATAGGAATTATATGGTACATTAACAATTATTTCGATATATTTTACTTCAACCCTGAAGTCCATCGAGTTTGACCATGCAGTTACATAGAGCTACGTTGTTTGGATACAGGTTATAGAAGAGGGAATTGCAATCTTTCTTATCCTTTACATGTTTGCAACCGTGTGGACCTTTCGCATGTTTGGTTGAATGGTCTCTGAGAGGAGATTACGCCGCCTGCATTTACCTCAAACAAAGACCACCAGTTTTTGACTAATTCAATGGAATTTTGACTGCTCCAAAATGGAATGAGATGACATCTTGAAAAATGTCTGTTTTAAGTCATCGTTGTTTATTTAATAGTAAATTTACCCTAATTTACTATTCCAAACAAGCCCCGAGTGAAATTACTCGATTCTCAACTTCTGCAATATTTTCCAAACGGGGTTGTCAATGGGCAGCACCTGGGGTTAGCTTCGACCCAAATTTGAACTATTTAGGGCAGGCTTATGGGTTGGGATATTCGATTTTGTTTTTTGCTTGGCCCTGGCCTGGCCCGTTGACAGGCCTATTTCGAAATGCATTATTAAGAAAAAAAAACTTATAAGTTGCAAATACAAATTACAACTGAGATTGAAATTTAACTATATGTTATTCTAATATATGCATGCATAAGAGAATCATCTTATTTCAAGGGATCGAGTTTTGCTACAACAGCTCATGTACATGCTAGACTGGCCGTGCTAGAATGACATTGGGCTAGTGGCAGGGGAGTAGCCGATCCATTTTCCGTACCTTCTATGTATTGTGTACATGAGCGTTATTGAAAAATTGCTTGTTGAAAAATTACGATTT
Organism: Magnolia officinalis; assembly: GCA_021015155.1. Lineage (NCBI taxonomy): Eukaryota > Viridiplantae > Streptophyta > Magnoliopsida > Magnoliales > Magnoliaceae > Magnolia > Magnolia officinalis. Next base: position 56,770,167 of record JAJHSJ010000014.1, read on the forward strand.
CAAGAAATCACATATAAAAAAATTTCAGTTGTAGATGGAAATTACGACTAAACATATTATTAATCAATCCGATTGTTTCATATGAATATTGAAAGTAATCAAAAACCTAATACAATAATAAGAGAATATATTCAAGAAATGTTCTGATCTTTTGAGATGATGGGCATCTTGCATTCAGTGCACCAATAGAGCATTTAATCTGTGATCGAATTCGATTCACAATCCAGATGTTCTGTCAATCGTCTCAGCATGATGAAAATGAGGACAGGACATGTTAATCAATTTAATGGTTTCATATGATGATGAAAATGACGACAGGACATGTTAATCAATTTAATGGTTTCATATGAAGATTTAAAAGTAATAAAAACTCAATTTAATAATAAAGACTCAAGAAATGTGAATTTTGTAAATAAATGAAAATGTTTGAGGAAATATTCCAGCGATGAACTGATCTGATGAAACGATGTAAATCCGGCATCGTTTGCACCCATAGAACTCCATTCGATGTGATCGATTCAATTTACTGTTCAAATCGCGTGGAGAGAAAATGGAATTACTTAGAAGGAGAAATTGGACATAGAAGCCGATGAAAGGGAAAAAAATCATGTTTGTGATATAGTTACCTGAGTGATATCATTTTCTCGTCAGAGATGAATGATTTGATGTATTTTTAAAAAATTATTATTATATCATTTTAATAATATATTATACATATTAATGTGATATTGATATAATAATTATAGATATCACCGATACATATTAGGTATTCACCCTAATATTGTGCCTAAACATATGAATACACATAATCTAAATCAGTCACTATGTATATAGTAAATATTATAGTACAATATTTGAATACATGTAATACATTACTATTATATAAACAACTTATGATATTATATCATATTTAATTATCACTATTTATGTAATATAATATACATCTTATAAAATCACATAATTATATAATATTGTAATATGTTTATCACTATTATTACAACAATCACATAATATATAATAATAATATGACATTATTATTGTGATTCATATTATCATTAATTATATATTATTAGTTACATATTAAGAATTATTATAATCATTATTATAATTTACATATTTGACTATTATTAATATGATAATATGTATAAGTATTATATAATTCACATAAGATTAACATTATGTTAATATTGTAATATTAATATAATATATTATCATAATCTTAAACTATAATATACAATTATCACTATATTATGGCTATAGTGATCATTATCATATAATATACAATTTACACTCCATTAAGTATAGTATATCATTATATTAATGGGGTAATAGTATAATTACTCCATTAATATGTATCACTATAATGGGATACAATTATATTATAATTACATCATAAATATATAATTATATTTATGTATTACCATACGATAATTATATATTACCATATGATAAATAGTGAATGTATAATATATAATATAACTAATATAATCATTTTATGATTTGATAATATTACAGTATTACTAAAATATGTATCACTATATTAATCATAAATATAATAATTACATAATATATTTAGTTTTAGTGATTATTAAACTACATGATATATTATCATGTAAATATAATCATATAATTATATTATATTATATTATATGTAAATTTACTATATTATTGAACATATTATTAATATACCCACAGGTTATCATAATTATATTAATATTATATCATGTAATACATTAAATGTTTCCATTATAATATGTATTATAATAATATAATTATAATACGTATTATATAATGAACTAGTATTATATAGTGAATTTATGTTTATAATTCACTTATTATAATATATTAACTTAACAATTATATTATGATATAATTAATTCAATATATAATATAATTATTGTAATAATTTTTAATATGTTAATATGAAATATACACGGATAATAGTGACATAATATTATTTGATATAATTTATATATGCATTTGAATATTACTAATACTATAATTATTGATATGTATTTTATATAAATTTATTTGATATTAGAGGTGTACACGAACCAAGCTAGCTCGGTTAGCTCGCTCGATTCAACTCAAAAAAGCTCGATTCGACTCGGTTCGAAGCTGAGTTTGAGCCGAGTCGAGCTGTTTTTTTTTCTCGAAAATGAGTTTGAGCCGAGTTCGAGCTGGCCCCATCTCGACTCGACTCGGATCGAACCCAGATCGAATCGAACCAGTTCGGTGACTCGATTACTTTAATATTGATGTTGCTCACCAAGTGTTTGATGAAATGACTCAAAGAAGTGTGGCTGGTGGCAAGGAAGGTATGTATATGAAACCAACACTCTTTTTTTTAAATGTTGCTTAGAAGGTGTTTAATAAAATACCTGTAAAACCATTGTTGTTGTCTCAAATACAGTGAGTTTTTGAAGGTGCAGTTCAGGTGTTTGTGAAAAATGCTGCAATGGCGAACTCAGCTCGATCTTGGCTCGAACTGGCCCAAGCTGCTGACCGAACCGAACCGAGCTGGCCAATCAGGCTCGAGGATCGAGCTGAGCCGAGTTCGAGCTGAGGTCAACTAGTGGTCGAGTTGAGTTGAATTGAGGCCAGCTCGACTCAGTTCGACTCGATGTACACCCATACTTGATATATAAACATTTGTAGACTCATTCAAATATTGTTAATATACAGCTAATATGTGATATTATATCGTAATGTATTACTATTATGATATTCATATTGTTTATTAATATAATATTATAAACGGATTACATTGATATATAATTTTATACACTATGTATAATTGTAACTAATTATTAATAATATAATACACCCTAATATTATATCAATAATCACCGATAATATTATACACCCCATTAGTGACATAGTTTAGGCACAATGTCATATTTTATACTCATGGCCAATATATTTAGGTGAAAATATATACATCAATTATATATTATATTATGTGATAATTAACCTTAATATTTCATACAAAAGAACCTTGAATTTACAATAAAAATATAATATATAATTATTGGATATGTAAACAGTTGTATAATATAATGTATGATAGCACACGTGTCGTATATCTTGATAACAAGTATGATAAGCCAATTCATATATATGTATGATAAGCCAATTCATATAATATGAAAAAAAATAGGAAATAACATTTTATATTCATGATTGGTCCGGGTGGGTAGGACGCAATCCTTGTAACTAATTCCTTGCTGCTACTGACATGTGTTATCTTGCGCCGGTTGGGTATAGTATCAGATGCGCGGGCTAAAGGATAATGTGATGTTTGATGCATGGGACATCCACAGTCAAGCCAATCATATCAACGATCGGATCATGTAAATCTCATGTGCCTCACTTGTTAACCGGATATCCAAATTGTGGGGGACGTTGTCCATGGAGCATATCTTTAAAATCGCATCAATCAAGTAATCTGAACCATCCAATCGATGGCTATCAGATGGATGGTTAAATTTTGGGCGCGGATTATGTGAGGCAGAGGTAACCGCTTAGTAGTAGGGGTGCACACGGTTCGGTTTGGTCCGATTTTAGGGTGAAACCGGAACCGAACCGTTCCTAACAGTTCTACAATTTTTGGAACCGGAACCGAACCGTGAAAAACGGTTCGGTTTCGGATCAGTTTCACTGTTCTGGGCTTTTAAAAATTCAGCCCAATTAAATAATATTTTGTCATTTCATCCCCCTCCCCTTGAAACTGATTTCCCATGCCAAAGGAGAAGATTGGATTTTCTTTTTCTTTTTCTTTTAGGTTAAATCTTCACTAAATAAAGAAAGGAAGCCATGATTCATAGGACCTTTTCAATATAAGTATAAACTTTCCATCATACCAGGCATTCCAAGCGAATCCATAGAGGGTATCCGTCGGCACCGCTATAACTTTCCCAGCTTTGACAGCAGTAATTGCTTCTTCAACGTGAATTTCTGTCGCAGGAAGAACAGGCTCTGCCTTATTCTTGACACCTGAATCATATCTCTTCAAATTCCATGTCATTTGCCTATACTCCAAATCCCTTCTTTCAGTCAAAAGACCCAAAAAACTCCAACTTGGGCAGTCCTGAAATTCAAAAAAGAATAGCATGAAAAATGGGTTTTGAAGCAGAGAAAGAGAGAGAGAGAGAGAGAGAGAGATGTCGCCTGTAGTGCAGAGCTCTCGGCCATGGGTCGAGAAATAGTAATGCATCTTCTCTCTTCAATCCTCATCTCCAAACCTTCTTCCTCTCTCTCTCTCCATCTATCTAATATCTAATTCTTGATTTTATTTTCCATTGCTTGAATTGAATAAATCAGCCGACTCAAGTAAGTGAAGGACGTTGCTCACTAGGACGAGGTCGTCCGCGTCCTCTCCAACACCCTTGAAACCGCTAACGGCCCAAGCATGAAATCGTCCATATTTTTCTTTTTGCAGGGGCGAGAGGGGCAAGAGGCAGGGCCATAGGGGGCGCTAAAGCTAAAGGCAAGGGAACTTTAGGATTTTTTTTTAACGAATGCTCGGATCCATGGTTCGGATCTACGGTTCGTGGCATGGTTCGAATTAATGGTTCGGTTCAACGGTTCGGATCTACGGTTCGAATCGGTTCTACTGGGCCCTAAACCAGAACCGATCCGTAATCAACGGTTTTAAGAATTTTGGAACCGGAACTGGATCGTTAGCATCCTAGAACCGGACCAAACCGGACCGATTCAACGGTTTCGGTCAGTTACACGGATCCAATGGTTCGATGTGCACCCCTACTTAGCAGATGAGACCCTCACTCGTCCACCTTGATGTGTATGTTCCATATCCACACCGTCCATCTGTTTTTCCAATTCACTTTAGGGCATCATCCCAAAAATGAGATAGATCCAAATCTTAAGTGGACCACACCACAGGAAAACAGTGGTGATTGAATGCACACCATTAAAAACTTCCTAGGGCCGACTGTAACGTTTGCTTATAGTAAGGTGATGCAGACATGGGTGAAGAGAAAACACAAATAACAGCTTGATACAAAACTTGTGACCCTAAGAAGTTCAATCCCTGTTGTATGGTCCACCTGAGATTGGATCTGCCCTATTTTTGTGGCCATGCACTTAAAATGAGCTGGCAAAACAGAGGAAGGCGTGGATAGAACACATAAAATGGCCATGCCCTTAAGTGGGCCACTTCATAAGAAAGAATGGTAATTGGATGTCATCTTGGATCAAAATGATATTTGTGTTTACCTTTCATCTTGTGTAATAATAAAGGAAAACTTACAAAAAAAAAAAAAAAAAAAAAACTACATCATTAATATGGAATTTATAAATTGGAACTTTTTTGAGTTTTCAAACAGCTACCTCAATAATCGTCATTGTTTTCCTACTACATCCACAACATCTGTCCGCTGGTTGGGTGTTTGCGGGAGCAAATGGGCTGGTTGCTTGGGTAGGTCCAACCGTGATGTTGATGTAAAATCCATCCTCGCCACCAACTGTTTCAGCTCATGTTAGGCCAAGGACCTAAAATAACTCTCATATGTAATTCAGACGAGCCATGTCATGGAAATAGTGTACAGAGCAATTATCACATTTCAAACTATTTCCCTTAGTATGGCCCACCTGAATCACCGATGGGCCTTATTTTTAAGCCTCAGGCCTAAATATTTGTGTGGCATTTAATGGTTGGAGTGAATTTCATATAATAATCATGATGGGCCTTGTAAAAAATCAAGGGTATATGTCTCTCTCAATTGTTTTCTTTGGTGTGGCCCATCTGAGTCACAAGTCATCCTGACTTTTTTTTTATCCGAGCCTAAAATAGAATTGGGCATCTAATGGTCAAAATAGATGTTACATTGGCCCCACCAAAAATCTAAGTTGGGTGCATCTCCTTGGGACTTCACAGAGTATCAAGGTGTCACGCCCCAGACTCGGTAACCGGACTCACAAGGAACCCGATGGCCAGTTCTGGTCGCAACAGCCTCCGTAGTACTCCATTCTCGGCTACTGAGGCAGATTCCGATCCTGGGATCCTACAAGGAAGATTTTTTTCATAACAATATAATCATTACCAATACGAGGATATCCAAGATTACAGCAAGAACATCTGAGGATAACAAAGGCACACATCGCAAAATCCACTATAAATTTGAACTTTTACAAGTTTCCATAAGGTTCAAAAGGACATACATAAGATAATAGAAGAAAGAAGGAAGAGGATCTGCAACACTGGGTCCTCAGCTCGCACACCTATCCAAGCTCCGCTGTTAAGACACCAACTTAGGATCTCCTGCACGCATCAATCGTGTGTAAACTTATAGAAAGCTTAGAGGGTGGTGAAAGTGTGTGACAATGGTACTCAGAAGAAGATAGAGAATGCAGAAGGGAGTCATGATCAATACCAATACCACTAGCCTTACGAAGGCTATCATGAATGAAAGAAACTATACCAAAGTAGTACGATAATGCAGGAAGTCATACCAAGGCTATATAGTGCAATGAGTACTGTAACGCAATGAGTACTGTAATGCGATGAGTGCTGTAATGCGATGAATACTATAATGCAATGAGTACTGTAATGTATTATGAGGCTTACATACCCGATGCAATGCGAAGTAATGTCAGTGCTCATATCTAATCCACATATTAAGTACATTTCCATCATAAGGAAATCACCGGGGTCCATTACACTGCTGGATGACTGCCGCTCTATAGACCCCGCACAGTCAAACGAGGGTAAGTGACCTCACTACCCTGCCTGTGGACAGTCAATCACCAGCAAGGCCTGAAGGTAGCGGACCCACTCACGAGCTGGTCAGACTCAACTTAGCAATGTCCTCTTACATCAGGCGAGTAAGGCCACACCCCTATCCAACCGACTACACGACAGTGGGAGTCGCGGCCTAACGGTATAAGGCCCTCGTGCGCTCATATATTCCACTCGGTCACGGCGTTGAAGCATATCCTTAGTACCATGGAAGTTTTAGAAATTTCACCCATGGGCATCCTATGCACACAGTATGCTCAAGTAACATTTTCGGTGTCCAAACATGGTCATCCACGATGTAACTGTGGAGGCTACAGCCCTGATGAAGCAAGGGCGATAATTGTCTATATGCTATACAATGTCAGATGCATGAATCACACAATCAACTATGCATCAATTCCAGGCATTCAACGTGCTCAAGAGGGAATACTACGTCCCTCGGAGAAGGTAACATGCAATGCCCAATGGCACAATATGACCACACACACAGTGTCAACCAAGCATATAATGATGTACCTGGGTTATGAGGATGAATTTAATCACACTATATGGTGATATACAATGTATATTACATTCCTCCTATCCAAGAGGGAACCAAGACTAGGTACTTAGACAATATCCTTAAGGAAATTAAACTTCTAGTGGGGGCCCATTTACCTGGGGTAGCCCACAAGACTAAGTATACAAGCTACGGGTCTAAGTAATATATAAATGAGCCTAACAAGAGTCTAAGACGAGTATCCAATCACTCTTAAATACAATCGGGCCTAGAGGGGTCCATAATGGGGACATTTAACCACCATTCCCCAAAAAGGCATATCAATCATGAACTATATGGATAGAAAGTCCAAGGCCTACATTTAAGAAACAAATAAAGGTAACCACATACATATATTCCTCATAATAGGCCATAAAAAGATATAATATCACTTTTAACAACATGGGCCCCAAGAGGGAAATTAAAGCCCAAGGCTCAATTCCCAATGGCCATAGAATCCATGCATTAAGTTGGACTTGGCGGGCAGTCCGCGTACACTGTATATGACCCAAAATTAAGTTTAAGTTTGGATGATGAAATGGGCCCAACTACATCAGCCCAACAACTAGCAATTTAAGTAGGCAACCAAGAGCCCAATACTATCTTTATCTTAGCCCACAAGTCCATCAAAATGATGGAAGTTGGCTTAATATATGGTTGAACCAAGCTGGGACGTCCCAACCCACTCTGGGCCCATGGGATGCCCCAAAAATCTGATCTAAGATGGGATCCTCATGTGATCACTAAAGGTGACTCAAAATAATGCACTAATTAAGCCCAAGGATTATAAAATATAAGCATGCAACACGCACACAAGTTCTCAATGTGGTGGGTCTCATGTCTAATAAAGTTTCAACCATAACAATGTACATTTAAGGCCCATTGATAAACGTTCGGTCCACTCAGCTTCCTGGGCTTGCTAAAGTCAAATAAGTGTGAATGATCTCATGAAGGCCAACAATATTCACAGGGGGCCGCACCAGATGGAGGGTTTGTATACATCAAGAAAAGATCAAGCGGGCCTGCTATTGGATTGTGAATCCAGTAGCAACCCAAGGCAGAGAGTGCCTCCATGATCGGGCGATCCAAGGCTTGGATGGCCTGGACCAAACATGCGTTAAGGTAGGTTCCACATACATTCACATTGATCCTTAAACAAATAACCTAGGGCATATGGTGGGCCTTTAACCATCCACGGAAGGACCCATAGGCCTACCTTAGGACCACCCAGGAGGACATCCAACCTCAACTGGTTTCCAAGAGGTTGCTCGCCACTATTCGAACATGAACTAAGGCCCAGGGCCTAAGGCAATCCATGGCCTAGTGAGCTTATACTCAAAGCCCAACACATAGGTAATATGGTGGGCCCTCAAGCAAGGTTGGGCCCAACCATAAAGATCATGAGTCCACTCATTGTGGTGGGCCTAATGGGCAGCTCATTATTCCAACATATGGGTGATCCTTATATTTAAAACGAGTAAGTTGAGCCTCACATCTCGGTCCAAGTATGGTTTACTTTAATGGGCAGGCAAGGGCCCAACTACCTGAGTATTTTGGCCCATAAAACCCATCACAATAGTGTATTAAGTATAGGCCCAAAGGTCAAGGGAATCAAGGCTCAAGGCCCAAGTCCCAATGGCTATAGGACTCATACATTTAGTTGAACTTAATGGGCAGCCCATGAGCACAAAAAAATATGGCTTAAAATTAAGTTTAAGTTGGATGAAATGGGCCCCACTACATCAGCCCAACTACTAGCAATCTAAGTCGGCAACCGAGGGCCCAATACCACCCTTATCTCAGCCCATAAGTCCATCAAAATGGTGAAAATCAGCCCAACATATGTCTAGCAAGCTGGGACGTTCCAGCCCAATCTGGGCCCACTAAGAAGTCCCAAAATCTGGTTTATATTTGGGGATCATCAATGGAGACCCAAAAAGGTATTGATTAAGCCCAAGAGTATTCTAAAATATAAGGGAGCAATAAATGCCTAATTTTCTCAATATGGTGGGCCCCATAATCATGGCCCTAATTGGCCCTAGAACATCAGGGATGGGTCCCTAACTAATTATACACAACGCCCAATGGACTGGGGCCTAAAAGTTCTGAAATAACAAAGGGGACAATAATGTACAGGAAATTTTTGTAATGCATGTTGTTGTCCTAAATTTGGGCACTCCATTAGAGTGGGTCTAAGGCCTCTAAAACTCTGAAAATTGAGGGTAAAGGTCCCTCATCATGCATACAATAAAAGGAAACCCAAAAAGGTGGCCCACCATCAGAGAAAACATTTTTGAATTATGGTTTTTATCAAGGCATATTGTTGACTGTAAAGTAGAAAAATCTAGCAGTCCAACCATCTGGTCCATTCTTTTGGATGCCCAAATGGGGTCATTTGGGGCTGAAATTTTACAGAGTGATACTTCCATAGGTGGGCCACACCCCCACAAAATTTCAGAATTTTTGAATATTCCTAAGTATTTTAATTAATTTAAATAAAATAGTCTATCTAGAAAATCAGAAGACCTAGACGTCCTAACCTGGCGGGTCAGTCCGGCCCTCGCCACGGTGTGCATAGGGGTCCATTGGCCCTAACATTTGGTAGGTAGGTCCTATCATGAGTGAACCACACCCATACAAAATTTTAGAATTTTTAGACATCTATAAATATTTTAATTCATTTAAATAAATCAATCTGTCATGAAAATCGGACTGATCTGGACACCATATTATAGTGGGCCGATCCAGCCACCACCATGGTGTGTACAGGCATCCATTGGCCCCAAAATTTTGTAAGTGGGTCGTACCATGAGTGGATCACCTCCCTATAAATTTTTATAATTTTTAGACACCCAAAAATATTTTAATAAATTTCAGAATTTCAACCTGTCCAGGGTGGAATGCTGCTGGAACAGTGCAGAAAGTCAAGACTGTCCACCTCACTTGGACCACACCTTTGGGACCCTAATGAAGGTCGTATGGAGCTGAAATTTGGGGGACATTAAGATGAGATTTCCACCTTTCAGAAAAGTATATTTGATTGGTACAAAAGGTCCCCCAATCAGTTTCAAATTCAAGCCCAAAGTCCAACAAAAATCTGTTCAGAAAATTTTTGGGCAGCAACATGCACATGATATAAAATGAGCATAGGAACCAAAATAAGAGGAAATCACCCTATAGAATTTGAATTGTGGTCCACCTCAGTAGGCCCCACAAATATCCAGACCTAATCCATACCATAAAATCCATTGCATATATCCAAAAAGGAGCAAATGGGGCACCTATATTCATAGAGTGGACAAACATGAGCTTCTACTCTCTTTGGATGGTCTGGATACTTCCAGGCCACAAGGTGGGCCACACACATCTAAGAATAATAGATCAACAAAAGAATAGTAAAAATCGGCCACAAGGAAAGGGGCTCCGCCACATTGAAGCTCTTCCCTTCATCACAAACCACACGCATCACTATATTGATGGGATTACAAGATCTACCCATGCATGCATCCTCTAATCAAAATTCAATGGTGGAGATGTCATCTCCACAAAGGATCAATGGTCTAGATGACCCACAAACTTATAAATCAAAGGGAAATCTCATGATGGGGTCCATGGAGAATGGCCCCATCATGGCAATCATGCATGCATAAAGTGGGTTGTTAGCCACACTCATGGAGTCATGTAGGACCTCCACCATTGATTGGTGGGTCCTACACACTCTCAATCAAATGAAAAAGGTTTATGTAAGAGGAAAGGAAAGAGACTAATCCCATGAATCACCCACCTTGAATCTTCAAGATTCTCCTATCTCCAAGCTCCTTAAGCTCCAAGGGTTATAGATCTATGGTTAAGGTCATGTTCCAAGGGCTAGATGATGGGGGATTAGAGGGAGAAAGGGTTGGAGAAGAGAAGGAGATGAAAGGGAAATTGCTGAAAATTCTAGCAATAGAGGGAAATAAGAGGGAGGGAGAGAATAAAGAGAGAGAAAGAGAGACCATGATGGGTTTGTAAGAGAATCCATCATTACCATAGGGAGGAGTTTACAAAGTTGTAGGTTAGACTAAGCCTCTTGGTGGTGTTAGTTTCATGCAATTGTGTAGTGTATGAGTAGTATACCTTGGAACTTGTGCCAAGGGTGATGGTGGTTCACATGCATTCCACTTAAGTGGGCCACATGATCAATAGTCATATAATGAAATGTACACAACTTTTGATCTACATATCGGATTTATGCGCGAGACGCTGCGTTGGAACCGCGGCGACGATGCGGTTGCAATGGCTTAGGTCTCGGGTGAATCCGAGTTGGGTCTACATGACTAAACTCAAGGATGACCGCAAACACTATCCAAGGGTCGTAGGCCACCGGGATTTGACCAGTAGGACCGCGAGACCATGATGAATAAGATGCATACTCACACACACACATGCACACATGCGAACTCGGGTCGGGTCTCACAACCCTCCCCACCAATAAGAAATTTTGTCCTCGAAATTGGAAACATCAGAACAACAAAATGCATAACATCATCATATTTATAAATAATCAATCACAAGAGAAGGCAATACAAGCAATCAATCATCGAACAAATGGGGATAACGCTCTCTAATCTCGGCCTTGCGTTCCCAAGACGACCTCCAAATGATGACTTCATTGCACCTTCATCAGGGTCCCAAAGGTGTGGTCCAAGTGAGGTGGACAGTTTGGACTTTCTGTACTGTTCCAGCAACATTCTACCCTGAACAAGTTGGAATTCCGAAATTTATTAAAATACTTTTGGGTATCTAAAAATTATAAAAATTTACAAGGAGGTGTTCCACTCATAATAGGACCCACTTACAAAATTTTGGGGCCAATGGATGTCTGTACACACCATGGTGGTGGCTGGACCGGCCCACTATAATATGGTGTCCAGATCAGTCCAATTTTCATGACAGATTGATTTATTTAAATAAATTAAAATATTTATAGATGTCTAAAAATTTTAAAATTTTTTAAGGATGTTTTCTACTCATTATAGGACCAACCTACCAAATTTCAGGGCCAATAGACCCCTGTGCATCCCGTGGCGAGGGCCGGACTGGCCCACCACGTTGGGACGTCCAGGTCTGTCCGATTTTCTAAACAAACTGTTTTGTTTAAATTAATTAAAATACTTAGAAATATCTAAAAATTTTGAAATTTTGTGAAGGTATGGCCCACCTATGGAAATATCACTCTATAAAATTTCAGCCCCAACTGACCCCATTTGGGCATCCAAAAGAATGGGCCAAATGGTTGGATTGCCAAATTTTTCTGTTGTGCAGTCCAGCAATATGCCTTGATAAAAACTATAATTCAAAAATATTTTCTCTAATGGTGGGCCACCTTTTTGGGTTTCCTCTTATTGTATGCATGATGAGGGACCTTGGCCCTCAATTCTCAGATTTTTAGAGGCCTCGGACCCACTCTAATGGAGTGTCCAAATTTAGGACAGCAACATGCATTGCAAAAATTTCCTGTACATTATTCTCCCCTTTGTTATTTCAGAACTTTTGGGCCCTAGCCCATTGGGCTTTGTGTATGATTTGTTGGGAACCCATCCCTGATGTTCTAGGGCTCATTGGGGCCATGATTGTGGGGCTCACCATATTGAGGAAATTGGGCATTTATTGCTCCCTTATATTTTAGAATACTCTTGGGCTTAATCAATGTCTTTTTGGGTCTCCATTGATGATCATTTATGGGACCCAAATATAAACAAGATTTTGGGACTTCCTAGTGGGCCCAAATTGGACTGGAACGTCCCAGCTTGGCCTAGCCATATGTTGGCCTGACTTTCACCATTTTGATGGACTTATGGGCTGAGATAAGGGTGGTATTGGGCCCTTGGTTACCCACTTAGATTGCTAGTGGTTGGGCAGATGTAGTGGAGCCCATTTCACCCAACTTAAACTTATTTTTAAGGAGTATTTTTTTTTTGTTCTCATGAGCTGCCCATTAAGCTCAACTGAATGTATGAGTCCTATAGCCATTGGGACTTGAGCCTTGAGCCTTGATTCCCCTGACCTTTGGGCCTATATTTAATATACTATTGTGATGGGTTTTATATGCCAAAATACTCAGGTAGTTGGGCCCTTGCTTGCCCATTAAAGTAAACCATACTTGGACCGAGATGTGAGACCCAACTTACTTGTTTTAAATATAAGGATCACCCATATGTTGGAATAATGGGCTGCCCATTAGGCTCACCACAATGAGTGGACTCAGGATCTTTATGGTTGGGCCCAACCTTGCTTGAGGGCCCACCATATTGCCTATGTGTTGGGCTTTGAGTATAAGCCCATTAGGCCATGGATTGCCTTAGGCCTTGGGTATTAGTTCATTTTCGAGTAGTGGTGGGCTACCTCTTGGAAACCAGTTGAGGTTGGATGTCCTCCTGGGTGGTCCTAAGGTAGGCCTACAGGTCCTTCTATGGATGGTTAAAGGCCCACCATAGGCCCTAGGCCATTTGTTTAAGGATCAATGTGAATGTATGTGGAACCTACCTTAACGCATGTTTGGTCCAGGCTATCCAAGCTGTGGATCGCCCGATCATGGAGGCACTCTCTGCCTTGGGTTGCTACTGGATTCACAATCCAATAGCAGACCCACTTGATCTTTTCTTGATGTATACACACCCTCCATCTGGTGGGGCCCCCTGTGAATATTGTTGGCCTTCATGAGATCATTCACACTTATTTGACTTTAGCAAGCCTAAGAAGCTGAGTGAGCCGAACGTTTATCAAGGGGCCTTAAATGTACATTGTTATGGTTGAAACTTTATTGGACATGGGACCCACCACATTGAGAACTTGTGTGTGTGTTACATGCTTATATTTTATAATCCTTGGGCTTAATTAGTGTATTCTTTTGAGTCACCTTTAGTGATCACATGAGGACCCCATCTTAGATCAGATTTTTTGGGCATCCCATGGGCCCAGAGTGGGTTAGGACGTCCCAGCTTGGCCCAACCATATATTGAGCCAACTTCCACCATTTTGATGGACTTGTGGGCTAAGATAAAGATAGTATTGGGCCCTTGGTTACCCACTTAAATTGCTAGTTATTGGGCTGATGTAGTTGGGCCCATTTCATCATCCAAACTTAAACTTATTTTTGGGTCATATACTGTGTACGTGGACTGCCCACCAAGTCCAACTTAATGCATGGATTCTATGGCCATTGGGAATTGAGCATTGGGCCTTTATTTCCCTCTTGGGGCCCATGTTGTTAAAAGTGGTATTATATCTTTTTATGGCCTATTATGAGGAATATATGTATGTGGTTACCTTTATTTGTATCTTAAATGTAAGCTTTGGGCCTTCTATCCATATAGTTCATGGTTGATATGCTTTTTTGGGGAATGGTGGTTAAATGTCCCCGTTATGGACCCCTCTAGGCCCAATTGAATTTAAGAGTGATTAGATACTCATCTTAGACTCTTGCTAGGCTCATTTCTATATTACTTAGACCCGTAGCTTGTATACTTAGTCTTGTGGGCTACCTCGGGTAAATGGGCCTCCACTAATTACCTTTATTGTCTAAGTACCTAGTCTTGGTTCCCTCTTAGATAGAAGGAATGTAATATACATTGTATATCGTCATGTAGTGTGATTAAATTCATCCTCATGACCCAGGTACATCATTATATGCTTAGTTTACACTGTGTGTGGTCATATTGTGCCATTGGGCATTGCATGTTACCTTCTCCGATGGACGTAATATTCCCTCTTGAGCACATTGGATGCTTGGAATTGATGCATAGTTGATTGTGTGATTCATGCATTTGACATTGTATAGCATATCAACAATTATCGCCCTTGCTTCATCAGGGTTGTAGCCTCCACAGTTACATCGTGGATGCCCATGTTTGGACACCGAAAATGTTACTTGAGCATATCGGGTGCATAGGATGCCCATGGGTGAAATTTTCAAAACTTCCATGGTACCAAGGATCTGCTCCAACGCCGTGACTGAGTGGAATATATGAGCGCACAAGGGCCTTACACCGTTAAGCCGCGACTCCCACTGTCGTGTAGTCAGTTGGATAGGGGTGTGGCCTTACTCGCCTGATGTAAGGGGGCATTGCTAGGTTGAGTCTGACCAGCTCGTGAATGGGTCCACTACCTTCAGGCCTTGCTGGTGATTGGCTGTCCGCGGGCAGGGTAGTGAGGTCTCTTACGCTCGTTTGACTATGTGGGGTCTGTAGAGCGGCAGTCATCCAGTAGTATAATGGACCCCGATGATTTCCTTATAATGGAAATGTACTTCATATGTGGATTGGATATGAGCACTGACATTACTTCGTATTGCATCGGTTGTGTAAGCCTCATAATACATTACAGTACTCATTGCATTACAGTACTCATTGTATTAAAGTACTCATTACATTACAGTACGCATTGCATTATAGTACTCATCACATTACAGTACTCATTGCACTATATAGCCTTGGTATGGCTTCCTGCATTATCGTACTGCCTTGGTATAGTTTCTTGCATTCATGATAGCCATGGTATGGCTAGTGGTATTGGTATTGATCATGACTCCCTTCTGTATTCTCTATCTTCTTCTGAGCACCATTGTCACACACTTTCACCACCCTCTAAGCTTTCTATAAGCTTATGCACGATTGATGTGTGCAGGAGATCCTAAGTTGGCGTCTTAGCAGCGGAGCTTGGATAGGTGTGTGAGCTGAGGACCCAGTGTTGCAGATCCTCTTCCTTCTTTCTTCTATTATCTTATGTATGTCCTTTTGGACCTTATGGAAACTTGTAAAAGTTTAAATTTATAGTGGATTTTGCAATGTGTGCCTTTGTTATCCTCGGATGTTCTTGCTGTGATCTTGGGTATGCTCGTATTTATAATGATTATATTTTATGAAAAAAATCCTCCTTGTAAGATCCCAGGATTGGAACCTGCCTCAGGAGTTGATAATGGGGTACTATGGAGGCTGTTACGGCTAGAACCGGTCATCGGGTTCCTTGTGATTCCGGTTACCAAGTCTGGGGTGTGACACAAGGACTTTTTTGTT
Organism: Magnolia officinalis; assembly: GCA_021015155.1. Classification (NCBI taxonomy): domain Eukaryota; kingdom Viridiplantae; phylum Streptophyta; class Magnoliopsida; order Magnoliales; family Magnoliaceae; genus Magnolia; species Magnolia officinalis. The sequence continues at coordinate 56,786,518 of JAJHSJ010000014.1, forward strand.
AGCTTCTTAGTACACCCCACTATCAGTTCACACTTCACTGTTAGCCACCCCCACTAGGGAATCGATGCAGAGTATTAAGGACTTACATAAGACTCTAGTCTTGATTACTTTCTTAAGATTCACTCTGACCATTTGATATTTAATATCATATGAGGCTCTGAGGTAAAAAATAAAAAAAAATAAAAGTAATAAATAAATATAAAAATCAAGCTTATCTGCAATTCTAATGGACCACACCAAAGAAACATTTAAGAGAGATGCCCAGCCGTGATTTTTAAGGGACCACCAGTGATACTTATATAAAATCTAATCTAATCATTAGATTCCACACAATTTTTTTTGGACAAAATCATGAAAGACATACTAATGGAAATAGCTTGGAGGGCTAGGGTTGCAGTGTACATTGTTTCTAATCGTGTAGTTCACTTGAATCATTAATGAGGCTGATTTTTAGTCTCTTGGCCTAATATGAGGTAATGAAATTGGTGGACAAGGAGATTTTACATGAACATCTCATTGGGGCCCACTAGAGCCAACCATGCGTTTACTCTCAATGTAGCTGAAGGTAATGGATTGATAATTACTCCAAATTAATGAGGTAGCTTTTTGAAAGCCTTTTGAAAAATATTATAAGAATGTAAATCCTTTGTAATTTTTTTTAATACTTAAATATTATTCCAATACCTTTATTTGGACAAATGGGTAAGGGGCTTAGGTTGATGCCACCGTAATAATTAATAAAAATCTACCCTGACCACCAGTTGTATCACTCCATGTTAGGTCAAAGGCCAAAATATGGGTTCCACCCGGGATTAAGGTGGACCACATGATTGAAAGCAATGTACAAGAACACTAGCTCTCCAAACTATTTTCATTAGTGTGTATCGTGTGCATAATAGATGGGTATGGTTGTTGGGCCACATGTTTAAATTTTTATGCAAAACCTAATGGTTAGAGTGAATTTCATATAATTATTATAGTGGGCAATGTAAGATAAAATCGTATGTCTTTCTTCCAACTATTTCCTTTAGTGTAGCCCATTAGAATTACAAGTCACCTGATTTATCGCTTCTATGGGCCTAATATTGGACTGAATATCTAATGACCAGATTAGATCTTACATAAATATTGCAACAAGCCGGGTCAAAATCAAGGCAATGGAATGATAACACACATGTAAGGTGGATGGTTGATGTAGAGCGGGTCGCGTACAATTTCATGGTCACGATGGACTAGAAAATGGTCGATCAGAGGTGGAAGTGATCCGGACTGTCAGAACCTTAAAATGAGCATATCTCGCAAACTAGAATGAGTTATCCGACGTGTCATGTATGATTTTGGCGTAGGAGAAGCTACTTTAGATGAATGTGGACCATTTTAAGTTTATCTTGCCAACCATCCATTTATAGATAGGGGCGTCGATTTCTCGCCAGACCAAGTCAAAATTAGCCTAGGCTGGGCTCAATATACCCCGCCCGAGCCTAAGACTATGACCCAAATTCAAAATGGGCCACCTTTTAAGCCTAAGTCCATTATCGTCGTTCCTCCAATACTCTTGTTGATATGATTAATGCAACCTCTCTAGAGGAAAGCTTCCGTCGGCGTCCCACCAATGATGAGCGGTTTACATGGGCGCAAGAAAAAAATGGTATTATGACACAGGGATGGGCGTGATGAGGTCGATCACCGTCTTCTTCAAGGGGATAATTACGTCTTCCTCAAGGGGATAATTACTCTGAATATATGGAGCTTCTCTGGACTCCTCATGGAGATTCCTCAAATCCACGACGAGATATATAAAATAGAAATAAATTATAATAAAATCATAAATAAATTAATTGATGATAAAATAAATGAGTTTACAATCTCTTAAATAGTCATATGAACCCTAGAAAGAAGTTTCAAAATCAAACAACAACTCAACCTCCCTAGAATCATGACTTACTATAAATAGTAAACTAACTATTTTATTGACGATCGTGATTTCCACTAGACCTCATGGTTTTCGGCAAAAAATAGTAAGTGTCATATTTGGCCTAAATACGTTGTTCTCCTAATTTTTCTAAGCACTTTTCATGTTGGACACAACTCCTAACACTTAATAGATCAAAAGTTATAATCGAACTAAAACTTACTATAAATAGTAAAAACGAAATTAAAAAGGACTTTCGATCGTTGATCTGATGTAATCTTGCAAATTCGGTGTGGGCAACCAAGCATAGCGGGGTTGGTTGGCTAAAATAGCTTCTCTTTCCCAAAAATCATATATATGTTGTATAATTCATTCTGATTTGCAAGATATGCCTATTTTAAGGTTCCGACGGTCCGGATCACTTTCGCCTTCGATCGGCCCTCCGCTGGACCATCTTGGCCATGAAATTATTCGTGACCCGCTCTACATCATATTCACATGTCTATCACATGGTATTGCTATCTTGGCTTGGGCTAGAGTCGGCCCAATTGTCTCCATGATGGGCCAGGCCCAAGCACGATGGGCTCACTTGAACCGTAGGACGCCCTTATCTGTGGGCCAGTAATTGAGAACTTAGGACTGCCCCATGGAAGAGATATCTAAGGACTTGTCCATTCCAAACAAATAAAACGGTTTCCCCCTACTTGTAAGAAGGGAGTTGATACTCTAGAGATGGAAGAAGCGTAGTACGGTAGGGCCATCTCTCCACAGGGTCACTCGTGAGTGTGATTTGTAAATTAGGTCCATTCATATGCATGTCCCTAGCATCGATGGTGTATATGTCAAAAATAACTTCTATTGGACAATCATATCCATCTCATTTATGTCCATTAAATTGACGGATGAAAATTAAAATAGTTGAGCAGTGAATAAACTATACAAAAAGTAATAGATAGATTAGCTCGTGGGTTTTATTTTCAAAACATTCGCCACCTCAATAAATCATCCGCTTTTTTTATTTTAAACACACGTTGTACACACCCCCACACACTCACACCTTAGTGGGATTTCACCACCTATGGATACTCAAACCCTTGACTGGGTGTTGAAACTCCTGAGAGTCTTCCACCGGAGCAAGAGTAAGGATCCGTGTGTATGGTTGGAGGGAAGTAGATTTCCTGCAATCTCGACCACAAGAAGTTTCTGTGAACCGAAGCTAGGTGGGGTCCTCCGTGATGTTTGTGAGGGCATTTGCCCAAAAATGAGACAGATCCAGAACTCAAATGGGCCACATGACGGGAAAATGTAGACATGAAAATGCCTACCAATGAAACCTTTCTAAGGTCCATCATGATGTTTATATGCCATCCAAACCATTCATTAGGCCATTTCCATCGGGATGAACTAAATACACAAAAATATTACAAGACCGATTTAAAACTCTAGGCCCACAAATGTTCCATTGGTGGGACCCACCGTTTTTGTGTGTGTGTCAGTCCTTTGAGTTTTGAATCTACCTCATTTTACTAGTTCGTGTTGTTTTTTTATATGATATGGAAAAATGGATGGACCGGGTGAATTTCTCATACACATCAAGGTGGGCTCCACCTATCTTCAACGACACGAACTTTATGCGGTTTTCGGTTACAAGCCAATCGTGTCCATGTTGCAGCAAGAGCACTAAAAAATAGTACGTGTGGCATATATTAATTCAAATTAAACAAACAAAACCCGTGGAACTCCTTAAATTACAATAAAAATGATAAAATCAGTCCTATTTTTTAGTTGAAATGAGACCATTGGAATTTCCCATTTTAACCATCCAAATAGTGGGCCTCACTCTATATGACTTATAAACCAACAACTGCGCAAAAAAATTTATCGCCCTTTTGACTGTGGACATCCAATGAACGGTTAGGATGAAAGAATCACTTGTTCTGGAGAAAAAACTTTGATTCTCTGATAGAGTGTGATGATTCATGCTCATGCAGTGAGTCGTACATGTGGAATGATTTTAATTCAACCAAGCCGTCCAAACAGTGAGACCCACTCTAGATGATTTATAAACAAATAATTACACTGAAATATCATCCTAGATGACTGACTAGTGTACATCTAAAGTGTTGTTGCTAATTTAATCAACTCAGGCCACACGTGTAAATGAGGGCCGGAATTGGTTGTTTGTATGAGGATTAGATGCATGAGTGTATCAGGGCCTATTCAACTTTAAGGTTTTGATTGAATAGTTGGTGTTCCCCGCATCGAGATTAACAAATTAGAAACTGGATCGAGATCTAGCTATCCTCTCTTGTGATGTGATTAAGCGATTTGTGAAAAGATATGGGTTAACCCTTCTAATTGAGTTCCTTTTTTCCTTGCAACAATAGATGTGAATCTACAACTTTAATGATTTTTTTTTCTTTCACCAATTTTTTAAGTTTGTACACCTCTTAAATGGCTAAGAATGTACAAATGCATAGAATAAAACAATGCTAACTTTATTAATATTTGAAATATATAGTCCATTATGATCAACAATGTAATAATCAACTACATAAATAAATAAAAGAAAAACTAAACCAAGATAAATACTTTATTTGTCTACTAAAACAAACGATTGAGGCAGATAGTCAATAGGATGTGACCGAGTTAGTATGATCAATTGAATTGAAGCTCAATTGAACATGATCCTACAACTTAATGTTGATGATATTTATGTATACTTCTAAGTACAATAATCAAAGCCGCTATGCAATAACAATTTATGTTAAGCTAAACTAAAGAAAGATAAAGTAAAGAGTATATAAATTGATTTGACACGAGTATTCGAGTTCTTATTCGTGTGCTCCTTTTATAGCTTGTTGAGGGTGGTGGTGTTGTGTAGTTTTCAACATCGTGATGGAATTCGAATGATCGGTTATAGAAATCTCTTTGATTCTTTTGCATCGACTTGACATATTACGTGCGACCAAGTGTTGGGAGCCTTGCACAAAACCTTAGGATCTAGCCTCCCAAATACACCAGAATTATAAGTTAATAAAGCAATGAAATAAATCAAAACATAAACCACACGACACAAGAGATTTTTTACGTGGAAAACCCTCAAAGAGGTAACCACGGAACCTAGTCAAGAGCAACAATCCACTATAAAGTAGAACGTTACAATCGATCATAAGCACACATCGCTTGAATCAAACCTTCTTCACTCATGCAGGAGTGGATAAACAAAATGAGAATAAGAAAAACGGAGAGATCTCACCGATTACGAGGACGTAGAAGCACTGAGATGTCAAGTGCACAGTAGATCACCTCTACGAGCAGAACCTCATTTCCACAAGCTTCCTCTTTCTCTTTCTCTCACACCTTTGATAGCCCTAAACACTTTAGCAAACCCTTGTAAAGCTTTAGGAAACTCTCTTACATTCCCTATAACAGCCCTAGATACTCCTATTTATAGTTTATGCAACTTCTTTTCGCACCTTGGCGAAAAGCGCCTCGAATTTACGCAGTCCGCACAAAATCCGAACATAAATCTGCGTAGCCTCGACCGGTCGAGTGGACCCTCGACCGGTCGAGCAAACTCCTCGACTGGTCGAGCAACACAGAAGATTTAACACAATTAGTCGCTAAACTTTGAGTCGAGCGCCACTCCACTGATCGAGCACCACCCTCGATTGGTCGAGCAGGGCACTCGACCGGTCGAGCCATGAGGAGAAAATCCCCATCACCAAGGATACAAGAAACAACTCTCACATGCTTCAGCTGAAGTTCTGACTTCCCTGGACTCCCATATATTGGAAAATTGATGTGATCATGGCATCACTTGGCTTTGGCATCCATTAAGTAAGACTATAGCATTTAATTTATAAGTATATATATCTCATTTTAATGGTATTATGACATTTAATACTAAAAGAATTGCATGCGCTGATGAGATTCTTTGTATTTACATATATCTTGCATTTAATGCTCTCTTTTATGTATATGTCTCAAACTCCTCTTGAAGTAATCTACACCCTATACAGCACCGTTGTCATGTAGCGTTTTTTATATTGTTTTATTTAGACATGCCAGATCGATTGTAAATAATAATAAAAAGATCTCATTACCGAGATAAGTATACGAAGAGTGAAAAACACATATCCACATTGACAGACATATATATTTAAAACCACCCTTGATGATTTTCACATCCACCTGACTTTCGTGTGTGCCCAATCTAAGGTAGACCCACATACAGTCCGTTTATAGTTCGAGTTACTCGTAGGAGGCTTGTGCAGTCTAGAGTTGCAACTTGCCTGGAAATGAGCACTGAAAAAAAACAGAAGCTTTGTAGGGTCATTGTGATGTGTGTGACATTCAATCTGTCCCTCGTTTGCACTGGCTTGTACTTGGACATGAGAAGCCAAAATAAGGCTGATCCAAAACTTTAGTGGGCCACACCACATGAGAAAGTGCCAGTGCGAATGCCCATCATTAAAATGGAAACGGATTGGCTACTCCAGCGGCCACCTGCCAATGGATAGTGGTCTGTGCTCTGTGTGCCCCACCATGATGTATGTGTTTCATCCATGCCGTCCATCTATTTTTCTAGATCATTTTATAGTATGAGACCAAAAAAGAGGTATATCCCAATCTCAAGTGGACCACATTACAGGAAACAACGTTGATTGAAGGTCGACCGTTCAAAACTTTTTGAGGCATAAAAGTCTTGGATCAAGCTGATCTTTGTTTTTTCCCATCATATACGTCTGTATGACTTAATAAACAGATTAGATGTCAAATAAACAGTATAGTGGGCCTTGGGAGGATTTTGATGGTGGATATCCAATCACTATTGTTTTCCTGTGGTGTGGTCCACCTGAAATTTATATCCCTCTCATTTTTGGGTTCAAGCCCTAAAATGATCTGTAAAAATGGATGAACGGCATGGATGAAACACATACATCATGATGTGGTCCACATAGCATTGACCATCAGCTAGTGGCAGGGGGAGTAGCCAATCCGTTTCCCATTAAAACATTCACGTGGCCCACTGCTCCGATCTGGTGTGGCCCACTTGAGTTTATGATCCGCGTGATTTTCGGGCTCCCATCTGAACATGAGCCGGCGGGAGTGATTGGACAGAGTGTACGTCACACACGAATCAGGCCGTTGTACTTATTAGGTAATCCAAGCCGTTGATATGGTGGGTCCCACTATCGACGGACAACCCCGTGAAGATATGTCAATTCAAAAGAGCTCTCTAATCAGAGGCCTGACAGAAAATACAGCAACGGAGCAGCAACATGGTCAGTCACTGGTCCGATAGAATCTCCCAATTCGGTGGACATGGACCGAAATCCTCTGCAAACGCGCCACACAAGTTCTTTGGGGCCCACCATGTTGTATATGAAAAATCCACACCGTCCATCACGTTTTATCCTCAGACTATAAGCCCTGGGGTAAATATCGGACACATCCATAATTCAGGTCGGCCGCACCTTAAGGAACAATAGAGATGGAATGACAACCACAAGTTTTTATATCTGGGGCTACCTTGGTATGTATCTTTCATCAAAACCGTTGATCAGGTTTAAATCACCATTATTAAGTTAAAATAAAGAAATCATATTGACCCAAAACTCAGGCGGGCCACACCACATGGATTAACTTGGAGGTTTTAGGAGCAAATTTACATGGTTCCCATTGATATGGCCCATATCAGTTTTCTACGGAGCTGATCTTTTGGATACATGGCTCAAATAAAGGTCCTCACCTTCTGGACGGAGTGGATTTACACCTACAACATGGGTGGCCCCACAAAACTAGGGTGTTTTACGTGCTGGGTAAATCAGGTGTTGTAGACGATTTCGGTCCGGTAGATATTAAGGGAATCCACCATCCATTGTGGGGCACGTAGATTCAACGGTCCAGATGACTTAACCACGGCCCACTTCTCCACCTGGGCGCATTAAGGACAAGAAAATTATCGTCCTGAAATCCTCTTTTCATCTTCGGACCTCAATCGAGAGAGAGAGAGAGAGAGAGGAATAGGGAAGAGAACCCTAGATTTCTCAAATCCGAATAGAAGAAAAGGTTCGTTCCTTTATCTCCATTTTCTTTTTTCATTTCTATTCTCAGAATTGCATCTCTCTCTCTCTCTCTCTCTCTCTCTCCTCTCTCTCTCTCTCTCCCTCCGAATACGTGATTCCTTAGTAGCTGTGATTGTGCTAGTTTCTAGCAGAAAAATCCGTCTCTCTCTCTCTCTCTCTTCTTGTAATCATAGGGTAAGATCTGACTGTCGTTTTATTTTTTTTTTTGTTCATCTTTGATGTATCTTCGATTTTCATATATCAAATTACCTAGCTATTGCGAATGCAATTTCTGTTTTTTTTTTTTTTTTGGGAGATTTTTCATATTAAAGAAAATCATGATTTAGGGTTTTGTTTTAGTGTGTGTTTGGTTACACCAAAATTTCATGAAAAACTCTGAACATTTTCACCAAATTAGACTGACTAATCATGAAATATCAGGATATTCCATGAAATTTGGTGCTAGAAAACGCAACCTTAAACAGAGAATTTTGAGAGGTGTTCTGATGTGCTTATAAGCTTCTAGGGTTTCCTGTTTTGCATTTATTTTTTCAATAAAAGGAACTTTTTTTAAAATGAAATTATGGTTTTGGAAGTGTTTTGATATGTCCGATATATTTATTATTACCTTTTTGCAGTGGATTTAAGTTTTTGAAATCTGTCGGGTTTTTTTTTTTTTTTTTTTGTTTGATTGTTTGATGAATTTTTGGTTTTGAAAGAATTTTGATACGCCCAATGTCTTGTGGTGTTTTTGGATTTTTGTTTGTTTAGCATCTTCATTTTTCTGTTAGAGAATTGCAGGGAATGTGATGGGTGAGGAATTGTAAGGTCCTGATGCAACCGGTGATGGAAGTGGGGCCCTTGGTTCCCTGATCTAGATAGTTGATATGGTGGGCTTCATGTTGAAGGGTGGTTGACCAAAATCCTCTAATATCGGAGGACCCCTTCCATCCAGTTTTCACCTTCCTTTCCAGAGTGCTGTGCTTTTTTCTTAACTGTAGGTTGAGAATTTTAGGCATTCTCCAGCGATGCTGTTCATTAAATCAGCATTCTAGATTGCATTTGGTCAGGTGGTATGATTCTTGCTTAGGTTGCGGGAGTTCCAGATTACAATTCTTGGAAGGAACCTACTTCGATTTTCTTCTTAGAGAAGAACAAAGATCAATTGTCTGATCACTGGGTCATGGTCTCACATGTATTGACAGGCACATCCGGACACTACATGAATATTATTGCAGAAAATAATGTTCTAAGGGAGGTTTTAATATTTGTTTGAATGCACCCAATATAGCTTCACTTAAGTTCATGTTCATCGAGGTTTTATCAATCATGATTGAATTACATTCCCTTTATAACATACAGGAAAGAATATATTTATAGGGTTCTTGTGATTTTTTCAGGCCTGAAATACACACACACACACACATTTTTCAGATTTGTCTGTCTTAACCTTGTCCCAGCAATGTTTCAGGTACACGTCTGCAATGGAATCCAGTTTGCAATCTCGGTCTCCGGACAATTATGACGTGAAGCCATCATTTCGAAAGCCCTCAAATGATGCTGCTAATAGAAAGTATCGCCGTCGCTCACCTATTGGTGGATCTGCTTCATCTTCATCTGATGGTTAGTAGAATAGTGGGTTTGCTTCATTAGTAGGTTTTGATTCCTTTCTCCCAACTCTAGCATATGCTGACTGTGAATACTTTATACATCGTGGTTTTCACATCAATTAAATTTGATACCCAAATTTCAAGAATGGATGAAGAACACATCCATAACAATGTTTGAGTGGAGTGGAATTTGAAGATTGAAACTTCTTGATGCAGTCCGGTTATCAAATCAATGTGATTTTGATACCCTAATTGCCAAGAAATGGACAAGAGTATGCCCACAAGAATATTTGAGTAAAGTGGGAGAAATAACTTTTTTAATATTCAAATTTCTTCCTTATAGATAACTTAAGAAAACTTACAAAACTTGGAAAATTCGAACGCCTTACCTCCTATTCCACCCCCTATTTTGTAGACACTAAAGAGTAAAGACCATTCCTGGAATCATCATCATCTTAAGCCTTTTCTCAATTTATTGGGGTTGGTTACATGAATCCGTTTTTGCCATTCCACTCTATTAAGAGCCATTCCTTCAATTAGACCACATGTCATCAAGTCTTTTCTTACTACCTCCATCCATGTCCTTTTTAGCCTTCCCCTTCCCCTTCCCCTTCCCCTTCCCCTTTTAGAGCCTTCAACTTGTACCAAATCACTCCTAACTGGCCAATTTTGTCTCTATTGCAATGACCAAACCATCTTAGTCTACTTTCACTATCTTGTTACTTCTTGGTGTTGCTCTTAATTTCCCTCCAATGCATTCATTTGTAATTCTATCCTTGTTTTGCCACTCATCCAACAAATCAATCTAATTGATTTCAAATCAATTTAATCTAATCCAGATGGCAATAACTCACCCAAAAAAAGACGTGGCCCTAAAAATAGTAAAAACTAATCTTCCAAATAGTTCCCCATACCTTCACACAATCAATCAATCATATCTTCAAAATCAGCCACCATCTACCAAACATAATACATGTCGTCTCTGACTTTTTTCCCTGAAAACTAACAACAATCAGCCCATAACTCAACATGTATTAGGCCCTACGATGGGCCTTAGGCCTACATCATTCCCCTCGGTTGGAGAGAACTCGATTTTGGTGAGTTAGATGCTTCATATAAGTAGTAGAGGTCCGGATCCAGTATCTTCTATTCGTCGCTTGTGATCCATGTGCATTCAGAAGAAGATTTGTTCTTACATTCCACCAAATACTACTTGTATTTGCCTCGTCAAATGTCAGTGCTCTTCATGCGCAACACTTGTTCAACTTCTTCCTTCTTTTTCTTCGGGAGTTGTTTATCGATATTAGCAATGACTTTATCTTCACATCAGGTACCTCGCCTTGGTACTAGAACAAATCTACCACCTTGAAGCTTGGCGAGATATCTAAGTCATTTGACAACTATATCTGATAAATGTTTTCACCCAACTTCCTTTTGACGGAATGGTCTGTTCTTCTTTGACTTGAGCTTGTTGTACGTTCCAAGCTGCTTGGAAACCTTTCTTTGCGGAGATATATCTTTTGTTGACAATGTTCATTTGCTGTATCTCGTTACTTGGCTTAACTGTCTTTGAAATCCTTATTTCGCTTTTTCTTATTTCTCTTTCTTCTTTAGAAGTTCTTCATGCCGGATCATTCAATTGGCATGAGCTTAAGCTTGTTTGGTTGGGCTGAACTCTCAGTAATGAGCAAGATTCTACATGTTCAAACCTAGCACCAAGTCAATATGGTGCTGAATGCTTCTCATAGGAGGAAATCTTGGCAGGAGTTCAAACACTAAGTCTTGACATTCATGAAGGAGCTTTTGCATGGTAGGCGAAACATCTGATTGTTTACTTCTTTAGCAACTAAGACAGATTATGCCCGTCTCCTTTATTCTTTAAACTTTTCTATACCAAGAGATTTCCGACCATCCTATTTATCAGAGTAGGGCATTGGAAGCTGTCATTGGGTGCAATGTGCTATTAGTCATACACACAACATCTCAGTCCCATAATTACGGCCTTCCTAACAAAATGTGGCATGCATCGATGGGGACCACGTCAAATCACACCTTATCCTTGTACTTAGATTTATATAGAAGGAAACTAAGCACCTAGAGTTGATAGATTTTACTCTCTTGAACCAATGAATTTAGTATGATAGTTGATACTTTGTTTCTGGTAAGTTATTCATCAACCATTTCTTGCAAGACAATCTAACTACTTCCTCCATTTACCAGAATTGTACATATCTTCCCACCAGAAGTACAGGTGGTGCAACCATCTCTCCTCATCATTCACCAAAGTCGCTGATAGCATCATCCGTTGGATAACCAACGTCTCCCCACTATTTCCATGCTCGTCTGCAACATCTTCCCCAATGTACTCCCCACCATTATGTGCATGTTCTTCATACTCAATGTCATCCTTTGCTTTTATTTGCATGGTGTGTCTTCAACATATTCTCATTCCTCTGCCAAGTTTACTTTATTTGTGGACTGATGTATAGGACATTAAAAAGAACAATGTCCTGGTTGTCCATGTTAAATGAGTGTTGCTTTGTCTCATCTTGGTGCACTAGTTCCTCCCACTTCATGGGTTGGGGTTTGGCTTCATTCTTTGATATTGACCTACCGATCCTTGACCTATAGGAAATCCCGTGGTTGCCTTACATGAGAAGTTCGCATGTTGGCCCATTGTTGACAACGGTCCTCATGGGGTACCAAAGAGTCTCTCAAGTCCCCAATTAATGAACATTTTAAATACATCTTTGAAAGCCAATTCATTTCTCACATTCGTGTTAAGACGATTAAGATATCTTAAAATATTTGGTCTTCATACTTACAAACCCCGTTCATGATGACATGATGTCAAGGTACATAATTCCTTAGTGTATTCATTCATTGATTTCTTTCCTTAAAGCCGATTATGACATCTTAGATAGTGGTCACAGGCATTAGTCATGGGTAAGAGCTTCCTTTTAAGTTATTTTTCATCTTTTCGTAAGAGATTAATTTCTCCTTATCTTTACGGATTCGTTTGGCAAGGAGATTGCGCCACAATGTTAATGAATGACCTGAAAACTTTATGGCCGCTAATTTAAGTATTTAACATTCCGATTGTTTGTAATTTCCTTATACTCGAACACTTTTTCTACCTTGCTCAGCCAATCGATGAAATTGTCAACATGCAAACTACTTTTGAAAATTTCACCTTAATTTTGGGGTCTTTGTCATGGTCCAACAATTGAAGGATTTAATAATTGTTTTCCATTGATGCCTTCATTAACTGGGCTACTTTGTGTTAGTTTGGACCTTGGCAGGACCTTCCCTTATGTGTCCTTGTGCTCCAACATAGGTATTCGAATTCCCTCCACGCTGGAGCTCTCCCACTTGATTAGTTAGATCACCACCGTATGCATGAGTTGATCTACTAGCTTTGTGAGTGCATGCTCAATTGTATTACTCGCACAACTCTACATCACCACCGTATGATGTAGAGTTGAAAATCTCCAATGATCACCTACTTTGATACTAAAATGATGCAACTTGGTTATCAAATCAATACAATTTAATACCCAAATTACATAGAAATAGACGAGTATAGCTAGAAGAATATTTGAATAAAGAGGGAGAAACACTTTGTTAATATTCAAACATATTCTCTAGAAATAATTAAGATAACTCACAACACTCAGAAAATTAGAATGGCTTGAACCCCTTTTTTGTTACAGACATTGAAGGCAATCCCTATGAACCTTGAATGAAAATTGCCCATTGAAATCAATCTAATTAATTTCAAATCAATATGAAAATATCAATAACTCATGTAGAAAAAAGATTTGACCCTAAAAATGGTAAAAGCAAACCTACTAAATTATCTCCAATATCTCAAGACATTTTTTAGAGATAACGAAATTTTATTAAAAGCTCGCCAAAGGAGAGAAAAGAATACAACCCAACTCTATAACTCGAAGAGTAGAGATTGATGGAATTAACTGCCTCCTATCCTCGAAAAATAGTAAATGTAGTCTCATATATTTTTCCCCAAGAACTAGCAACAAGCAACCATAATTCAGAACATGCTGGGCCCTCCTACGGCGGGCCTTGTGGCCCTACATCACTTTTTCTTACAAATACTCGGATAGAAAGTCACAAAATTTAGAAATTTGGAATGCCTTCCCTCCTACACCTAACCGACCTAGTAGACAATCCTTATGAATCTTTAATTATGATACCCAACTATTCGATTGATATCAAATCAATCCAGTTGATTTCAAATATAAAATCAATCAAATTACTTTCAAATCAAACTAATTTATCTAAGATAGAAATTAGCAACACTCTACCAATAAAGATTTGGCCTAAAAATAGTAAAAACAAATTTAAGAAATAAGCCTCAAATCTTCAATCTTCATATCAGCTTCCACATTTTCCAAAGAGTAACCTGTAGTCTCTAACATTTAGCCTCCAAAACTATACAACCTAAATTTCATCACATGTTGGGTCCTACGTGGGCCTTGTGCAGTATATAAAGGATATTCCCTGTGCTTTCGAAGTTGCCCAACACTAGCACAACAATTTTTGGTTGATTTACTTTGTATTTGGTGGTACCTATGAATATTTAAGATGAATTTCATTAATATAACATAAGAATATTTTTAAGACAATGTTCCTCTATGCAACCAATGCTAGGATTTTACGTTTGATTGGTTGTAGTTTTATGGATTAGATAATATTTGGAGCCACTGTAACTGTATTCGCATTAAGTCATATGGTCATTGGCCCAAATGACCATTGTAGAAAAAAAAAAAGCTTACTTGCCATTTGGTGACCACTTTCTTTATTCCCATTCCTCTTAATGTGGAATTGGTTTTGCTTCCCAAACAAAGCTCCATTCTCAATCAAAAGTGTCCATTTAAGTAGCAAACAATTTCCATTTGTGGGATGGTGCCTTTTGCATCTGCTGCAATTTGGGATGAAAGTAAAAAAGGACAATTTTGTCCATGCCAATCTCATTTCATTATAAGTAACGGGCTTGAAGTTTTTTTTTTTTTTTTTTGGCTAAAGTTCTCTTGACTGAATATGTATGCTGCTCATATGACTTTGGTTGCTAACATCATGTGATTCCATGCATTTAATCTCTATATTTGGACAGGCATGACATTTCATCAGACCATGCTAACCTAGTTCTATTTCCATCAAGGTGTGCCAAATCGGTTACATAACGGTAACGGCTTGATTCGTTATGCATTGTGGGGTCAAAATGCCCCCCTTAGAAAAAAAAAATGAATTGCAATGGGCCGTATCCTTTCATAATGGCTCAATAACCGGAGAAGGAAAAAAACCGGAAAATAAAAAAATACCTGGATTTTTTCTTCTGTTGTTGTAGTTGTTCTTCTGCTGCTGCTATTGTTGCTGCACTTCTTCTTAGGGATATGCATTAGTGTGATGAATGCCATACATTACATGAATTTCGGGGCATTTGAGTGGCTTCTTAGTTCTTAGGGATATGCATTTGTGTGATAATGCCATCCATTACATGAGTTTCGAGACTATTTAGGGGCATTTAAGTGGCCTTCTAAATCGGCAACATTACTCATCCAAATTCAATTCAATTTTTTCTAAAATTTCTTGTGGGGAATGATGTTAAATGCTTAGGGATGTGCAATTAGTGGGACGGGTGCCATAACTTTCATGAATTTTTCGTTTCAGAAAAAAAAAACTTGCATGAATTTTAAGCCAATTTTTGATCAACTTAAGTCTGTTATGTTAATAAAATCAGGAGTGGCCTCTAAATCAGCAACATTATTCATCTGAATTTATCTTCAAAATTTTCTTGGGAGGAATAATGTCAAATGCTTAGGGATGTGCATTAGTGGGATGAATGTCATAACTTGAATGAATTTTAAGCCAATTTGAGATTAACTCAAGCCTGTCAGGTTAATAAAACCATTAGACAGGCGGAAATAACATTCTTACCAAAGAGTGGACCGTTACACCATCATAAATACGTTCACGTTCAAAACCACAAAAGAATACATATTTGGAATCTTCTAAATATTTATGATTTTTACATCTTTTTTAATTTTTTTTTTTTTTTTTTTTGGGGGGGGGGGGAGGGGGGCGGATGATGTGCGACCGTTATGGGGCCTAACAGCTGTTATGCTCACTGTTACAGTGGGGTGCCTACCTTTAACGTTACGGCACGCCTTGATTTCCTTCTTGAATAAAAGGCTTGTTGGGGGGGGGGGGGGGGGGGGGGACCGTTATGGGGGCCTAACAGCTGTTATGCTCACTGTTACAGCGGGGTATGCCTACCTTTAACGTTACGGCACGCCTTGATTTCCTTCTTGAATAAAGGCTTGTTGTGGAATTGATATGATATGCATGAACTTATCTAATTAAAAGCCTAGTGGTTTTTCCTTGTTCTTGGGGATGATGTGCGACCGTTATGGGGCCTAACAGCTGTTATGCTCACTGTTACAGCGGGGTATGCCTACCTTTAACGTTACGGCACGCCTTGATTTCCTTCTTGAATAAAAGGCTTGTTGTGGAATTGATATGATATGCATGAACTTATCTAATTAAAAGCCAAGTGGTTTTTCCTTGTTCTTGGGGATGATGTGCGACCGTTATGGGGGCCTAACAGCTGTTATGCTCACTGTTACAGCGGGGTATGCCTACCTTTAACGTTACGGCACGCCTTGATTTCCTTCTTGAATAAAAGGCTTGTTTTGGAATTGATATGATATGCATGAACTTATTTAATTAAAAGCCAAGTGGTTTTTCCTTGTTCTTGGGGTTTGGATCGTTTGAGTCCTAAGATACAAACCAATCAGATCAATATCCAATCTAATAGAAAAAAAGAGGAAGTCGATTCTTGATGCCCAGATTCTCTTGAATCCATAATGGTGCAGCAGGATGATACGAGAAAACAGAATTGACAACATCCAACTGAAAATGTCAGGATTCGATGTTGGATTATTCAATTACTGTATAATGTGCTTTAAAAGTGCATGTAGGGGTGTACATCGAGTCGAACCGACTTGGTTTGGCCACTAGCTGACCTCAGCTTGAACTTGGCTCGGCTCGGTCCTCGAGCCTGACTGGCCAGCTTGGCTCGGTTTGGTCAGCAGCTTGGGCCAAGTTCGGGCTGAGTTCGAGCCAAGATCGTCATTGAGGCATTTTCACAAACACCTGGACTGCACCTTCAAAATTTCACTGTATTTGAGATAGCAGCAATGGTTTTACAGGTATTTTATCAAACACCTTCTAAGCAACATAAAAATCAAGAAAAAAAGGGTTGTTGGTTTCATATACATACCTTCCTTGCCACCGGCCACACTTCTTGAGTCATTTCATCAAACACTTGGTGAACAACATCAATATCAAAGTAAACCGAGTCACCGAACTGGTTCAATCCGAGTTCGATTCGAGCTGGGTTCGATCCGAGTCGAGTTGAGCTGGGGCCAGCTCGAACTCATTTTCGAGCTAAAAAAATCATCGACTCGACTCAGCTTCGAACCAAGTTGAATTGAGCTTTTTCGAGTCGTCGAGTCGAGCGAGCTAACCGAGCTAGCTCGGTTTGTGTACACCCCTAAGTGCATGTGATACATCTCCATATGATGTTTTGAGGTGAAAGATAAAAATTTAGATGCATATGATCTTTTAAGCTGATTTGTCTTCAGTTTTTGACTGGAGAAAATAATGGCAGTTGCTATGTGGTATGAATGCAAGTTTTTGTTTAATACACACATCAAAGCACTGATCTGGTATCTTATATCACTGACAGGCAGCCCTAAGCGTGATCGGAGCTATAGTCCAAGTTACTCTAGGGAAGAACCCACCAAGACATCTGATGATCGGCGTAAAAAGGACGATGGAAGGGATTTGGACAGGGATTCCAGTCGTAATCGATCTGGGAAAGATATTGATTCATACAGATATTCTGAAAGACAGTCCTATGGGAATTCTCAAGATCACCGTAGGCATGATGATTATAGTAGACATCATAGGCATGCTGATGAAGATGAGAGAAGTTACCAGAGGTCCTCTCGGGTTGGTCGAGAATCACGAGGGAGCACTCGTTCTGATTATACAAGACAGGAAAATGATCATGACAGGGCCACCAGGGAAGATTGGCGAAATGGAGACAAGTATTCTCGAGATAGACCTGATGATAGGGGGCATAGAAAGGAAAAGGAAAGAGAAGCTGCTGTTTCAGAGCGCCATAGAGACAAGGATGTTTCCTCTGACAGAAACACGGATGATATGAAGACAGGTGAGCGGGATAGGCATCGGGATAGAGTTGAGAGAAAAGATCACCGGAGGAGTTCAGGAGATTACAGGAATGATCATGCAAAAGACTCGACTATGAGTAGGGATGTTGGTGTTAGTCGCTCGAAGGAAACTCAAAGAGAGTAGCAATAAGGTTATGAAGGGCAGAAAGAAGATACAAGTCAAAAGAGGAAACATGATGATAGGGAACGTGACAGGCACAAGGAGCGATATGATAGAGATCGAGAGGAGCACTTCGAAAATGGTAATAGAAGTTCATCCAGTTATAGAGGGAGGGATTCCAAAAACGAACAGTATCAGGACAAAACCATTGATGTGAATGAAGATGAAGATTCTGCAGCGAAAAAGCTCAAGTCAAGTCATTCAGACAAGGCCACTGATTGTGCTGAAGATGGTAAGTGTTTCTTTAGAGAGACATGATTCCATTCACAATGGTAGTAGTTTGAATCTTACTCTCATGTGCCATGTGGCATGTGGGTGTGATCTCTGGGTTATTGATCTGATGGACCTCTTCATGTGTGTACCGTCTTCCAGAAGTAGGCAGTGCGGTTGTCAGTTGGGCTACTTGTGTATGAAAAACGATGTTCAATTGATTGTCTGCATTTGTCATACATTGTGCCCACCCGATGAATGGACCTCACCATGTATGTCCCATGGTCCAAAAATAGTGTGTGGTCATCAGTTGGGCTGCTTGTGTATGAAAAAATGGACGTTCAATTGTTTGTCTGCATTCATAATACATTGTGCCCATACAATGAATGGACTGGCCAGATTTTTGGCACATGAGACAAACGGTGAGGCCTACCTGATGGATGTTCCGATCCTTTACATGCTTGCAGAATGCTGGGTGTGGGGAGTCTAGGATCTGAAATAGTGAAATTCTACTCTCATAGTTATCTTAGCAGTGCTGATTTCATTCAGATATTATTAAATATGCTGTATAAACTATAATGCCATCCGTAAATTTTCATTAGATTTTTGCTTATATGTCTAAAATATGTTGACTGTGATGGTCTCATTCAGGGCAAATGCTTTCTAAGTCTAGCAAATTGGAGGAAAAACCAGTTTCAAGCTCAAAGCAGGTTCATCAGGCTGTTGGCAAATTGACTTCCGAACCTAGCCATTCTTCTGCCAGTGAGGCTGAGGTTACTCATGATTTGAATGCTGCTAAGGTTGCTGCAATGAAAGCTGCTGAATTAGGTATGCTAGTTTTCCATGTCATTACACTTGCCATTTGAGTTATCTGTATTTCCTGTTTCACAGCTTTATATAGTTATGCTTTGCTTAGTCGCACAAACTTTATACCAAAATGCCTCTCCAACTCCAAATTGCATTCCTGTTTCCACTCCCACATCATGGGTATTGATACTTGCTAAAGAAATAAATGGCTATAGAAAACCCAAAAAGAAGAAAAAATCTACGCACTTGGTATGTGTTCATCTTATCTTTTTAGCTGAATTTTACAGCAGGATATTATATTATATCCTTCAGTTAACAATATCATGGCTTCCATGTTAATGTTCAATAAATAAATAATAAATAAACAACAAAAAAAATCACACCTTCCATGTTTGACGGCTTTAACTATGTGCTTTTGCTTAGTAGCACAAATTTTGTACCAAAATGCCACTCCAATTCTCAATTGTACCCTCCGCTCCCCCCGGATCTTGTAGGCCATTTGAACCAATCTTTGACAGTGAACATTTTACGGACAAAATCTGTAATCGTAGCCCACAAAATGATTATGCTCAACTGTAGGTGCATCCTTGCGTGCAAAGGGAATAAGACCATTCTATGAGACAACTTCATTGAGGCTTCTAGTTATTGCTTGGAAACATGGCAAGCATTGATTAAATGTCTCATTTGGCCTTGAGTACATCATCATAAACCTTTCACCATTGTTGGTGCTTGACGACATGTTGACCTCACATTGAAATGGATGCAGGGGAGGGGGTAAGCTGAAAACCAATCGAAGTCAACCCCTTTAGAGAGCAAGGTAACTCATGCAGAAGAATTTGGGTTCACTGTTTATCATGTTATATTGTGCTTCAAAATGGTCTAGGTATAGGTTCCATCGAAGCAAATAAAGCATGATTGGACATATCCTTGTTGATAAGGTTCATAATCAACATCAAGAGTAAAGTTGCCCGCACAAGCGAGCAGCGGATATTTCTTTGTTGTTCTTGGCAGTGGAGGGCCTATGCTACTATGGCCTCAATATCAACAACAGTTGCATTGGAATGACTGCTAGAGTAATCGTGGCATGAGTAAAGGGATAATGAACTTGCAAATGGGGTAGGCTCTTGGCCTAGCGTATCAGTAAAGATAAGAAGTAGATTTGCAGGAGTCATTGGGTTGGTGCTAGAGCAAAGGCAAGAGGTGGATTGGCGATGGGCCCTTGGTTGGAGTAGGAGTATTGGTAAGACTTAGGATTGTGAGAGGCACACATGGTGAAAGTTTGCATGCCGGCAGGCTAGGGTTGCAACTCAGTCGGGTTAGGGGGGGGGGGGGATTAAAAGGTGGATTTGTAGTAGGCCCTTGGGTTAGTGTCGGAGTAAAGGCAAGAGATGGTATTGTGAGAGGCACTTGGTTTGATGTATGAACAAAGGGAGGGTGAAAGTTTACATGCGTGCATACTAGGGGCGCAACTCAGTTGAGGATCAACCCAACCTCAAGAGGAGTTGGCCTTAGGCCCGGGGGGGATTGGTATGAAGTTTGCATGTAGGCGGGCTAGGGGTGCAACTTGGTCAGGTTAGTTGAGGGTCAACCCAACCTCAAGAAGAGGCAGCCTAGGGCCCAACCTCCCAGGGGGCCCTTGGGTTGGTGCAGGAGTAAAGGAGAAATGTGGGATTTTGCGAGGCCCTTGGGTTGGTGCAGTTGTAAAGGAAAAATGTGGGATTTTGAGAGGCGCTTGGGTTGATGCATGACAAAGGTAGAGTGAAAGTTTACATGCATGCAAGCTAGGGGTGAACCAGGTTGGTTGAGGGTCAGCCCAATCCAAACTCAAGAGGAATGATCTTGAGGCCCAACCCCCAAGGTATTGAATACTCAACCCTAACATAATTCTGGTTGGGTCAAATTAGAATCAAATTGACATTTTATTTTTTAAAGATGAAGCAATTTACTAAACCAAACTTCTCAATTTTTTTTTAAAAAAAAAAAAAAAAAAAAAAACACTAAACCCAAGCAAATTGCAAACAAAGAAAACAAAACAATAGATAAACATACAAAAGAAAAAGGAAAAATAAAATACAATAAACCCGAACCCACATTTGGAGGAGCCCAACAAAAACCTAAAGGATTAATGTGTCTAATCTCTAAAAAACAAGAGCACCCTATTGAAGACCCTTGCGGAGGAGACGCTCCGATTATGAAAACAACGATAATTCTCTCATTCCAAACTAGCCAGAGAACAACGAGGAGGATTCTCCACTTTTTATACCAAGCGAACCTTTGGAATCCGCATGCTATATGCAAAGAAGATCGTCGATCGAAGCGGGCATAACCCATGAAACCCCTGCTGGATCAAGGACTCTGTTCTAAATGTCCGAAGAGAAAGGGGCAATGGATGAAGAGGTGGTTGACTGACCCAACGTCTTCCAAACACAATAGACACACATTGGTGAGGAACATTCCTCTTTTCCTTAGATTATCTATTGTGAGCACCTGGTTTTGCTGCTAACCACGCAAAACCAACCACTTTAGGAGGGCCCCCATAGAACCATTCATCACCTGTATGACAACAAGCAGAGGAAGAATGGGTAGAAATAGAACCGTAGAAGGATCACACTGAAAAGGAACCCGATCTAGCAAGAATCTAGACCCTCGAGTCCTTCAAACTTGAGGAAGGGAAGAATCCCCGCATTCGAAGTAAGAGAGAAGTGAGATCCCGGATTTTAGAATTGTCAGATTCCTCCTAAATGAGGAATCTGAACATCATTCTCACCCTCACTAGAAAAGCAATCAGCCACCATGATGTCCGGTATGAGACACATCAGCAAGAGCAAGAAAATCAAAGTTCACCCTATCAAATACTTTAGGAGCAAGTGTAACAATTCCTTACCAAAGACTTGATTCTTGGTCCAAAGAAGAGAGCTTTGTCCACTAGCCATGACGAACCAACCCATATTCGACAAAACAACCCTTCTCCAAACTCTCCTCCTCTTGACCAAACCTCTAAGTCCAAGCCCATTTGCCCAAAAGGGCTTCATTGATGATATCTAGATTCTTTATTCCTACTCCTTTAGAGTAGGGAGAACAAACTTCCTTCCAATTTAAAAGCGGAAACTTCCTTGAGGAAGCACAACCTTGCCATAGAAAATCCCTGCAGAGTTTGTCAATACGGAGGACTGACTTAGGGCAACGAAACAAAGACATAAAATAGATCAGAAGATTAGAAAGGGAAGCCTTTATCAAAGAAATTCTACTATCCAAGGAAAAGGGGTTAGTTTTCTTTCCATCCTCTCTATTATCTTATCCCACACATGCAATGCTGGTTTACCCACACATAGTGGAAGGCCTAGATGCATAGTGGACAGGGACCCCCACTCCGTAGCTAAGGGATTCAACCAATCTAATTGTGCTTGGAGGGAATGTTTAAGCCAAAAAGTTTGCTTTTGGAAAGGTTTGCTTCCTGAAACCACTTGAAACTAACATATAGTCATACTCAGAAGGTCGACCATGGATTCTTTTGCTTCACAACATAGTAATGTATTATCAACAAACTGAAGATGGCAGATATGTTGGGGATAATTCTCCACCTCAAACCCATGAAAAACCCCCTTCCTGACCCTGGAACTTAAAGCTTCAAAACAATCATAAAAAGAAAAGGAGATAAATGATCTCCTTAGGGAAGGCCTTGAGAGGCCTCGACAAAACCAAAGGGCGAGCCATTAATTAACATTGAAAAACAAGCGAGTAAGTAAACACATGAAAGGATCCATGCTCTCCACTTTTCCCTAGGACCCATCCTCAGAAACATATAATCCAAAAAAGACCACTCAACATGATCATAAGCCTTTTCCAGATCCAACTTGCGAAGCACTCCCGAACCTACCCGCCTGATGCATGAGTCTAAACATTTATGTGCTATTAAAATACTATTAAGGATTTGTCTCCCCTGAACAAAAGCACTTAGAAAAGGGGAGATGATCTTTGGGATCACAAGCCACAATCTTTCCCATAAAGCTAATGGGACAAAATTCTTTTAAACTAACGACACCTTCCAACTTCGGAATTAGGGCTATGAAGGTGTTGCCCATTTCAAATGGCAACTGGCTAAAATTAACGAAGTCTTCCACAAAGCTAAGATCTACCCTGACAAGGTCCCAAAAGGATCGAAAGAATGCCATGGGAAAATCACCAGGATCCAAAGATTTATCTCTCCCCAAATCAAAGACTCCGTTGCGTTTAACTCTTCCATAAGAACATGTTTCTCTAGAGATGTTGCTGCTTCTTGGTTGATGTAATTGAAGAGCAAATCATTAGGATGGGGGCATGGGATGTTCTCAGATGACAATAATTTAATTTGAAATAGAATTCGAATATTGAATTACAAATATCATTCTTATCGGAGTAGTTGTATCATCCACAACCAGGAGGAAATAGAATTCGTGCGCACTCTAGCAACATTTTATTTCCTCCAATCTTGCACAATAATTTGTAGATAACTCTTGAGACCAACTATTCCTTTGAGAGATCATTTCCTTCCTCTTTAACATCCAGAGCTTGAATTTCATTGAGGGAAGCCATCTAGGCTTCTCTCAGACCAATCTCAACATCTGAAGCTTCTTAAAGAGCCAAAAACTAGGGAGACCTGCAATCTAAGAGGACCACCACTTAGAGACCAAAGGTCAGGAGTCCTTTACCTCCAGCCAAGCTAGCTTAAACTTGAAGGGCTTCAGCCCCCAATCAATTTCATTAAATTCTAAAAACAAGACCGATCTGGGAGCAATTTCGGCAATCCACTTTGGCAGGCAAATGGAAATTGTTGGACCTACTTGGGGGACACTAAGAATTAGTCTAATGAAGACATGGTAGGGGTGGATCTCCCATTCGACCAAGTAAATTTGACGACCCTCATCTAACCGGTGTCCCCACCTCGGTTTCATGATCAAGCGACTGACATAATCTTTGTTGATTTCCTCCGAGAGCCTTAGAAGGAAAAGGTTGGGAGCATCCTTGAGCAAATCGCCCACTCACCATCTTATAATGCATTTGCAATATCTGGCAGGTCCAACAACTCGTGTTTGCTAACCCAATTGGAAAAACCTTTCATGGACAAAGTCACCCTGTTTCCACTTTTCATATGTAAATCTAACTAGATTAAAATCTCCTCCAACACACCAAGGGAGGGATCATTTATCCCCAACTTGGGATAATTCATCCTAGAACAATGGGCGGAAAAGTGGTCTAGATGGGCCTTAAACTCTAAAATAAACCCAATGAAACCCAAATGAAACTTCACGAAACACTAGGTTTATAGGGTAAGAACCCACCCAACTATGATGTATCCCAAAGAACCAAGATACCACCTGCTAAACCAACTGCATCTAAAGAAATCCAATAATACCTCTTTTGCTCCAAATGGAATTAATTAGACCTTTGTCGACAAACTAAAGCTTTGATTCCTGAAGGACAATCAATGGCCTTGAAACGAGTGCAAAATTTCCTTGACTTGGGACCCCTTCTGAGGGTAGCCCAACCTCTCACGTTCCATGAGAAGATATTCATGGAAATAGATTCACCCCTCTACCCCTCGTACTCCTGGGAATGGCTTCCCGGGGCCTTCATGTTAGCACCTAGCTTTAAAAGTTCCCTATTGCCGGGAAGGGACCTTGGGGATCCAAACGAGGGTAGGACCCCTTCCACTAAAACTCGGAGAGCCCTCTCGGCTACCAACTTGAAGAGTGATATCATCTTCATCCCAATTTTTGAAGAACTCAATGAGGACACTCTTGAAATTGGACCACCGGAAGGCCAAGCAACATGGGAGGAGAGTGGAGTATGAAATACTTTCGGAGAGACCAAAAGAAAAGGGGGAGAGACCAACCCTTGAGGATATGATATTTTGCTATCGCTTGACCCTGTTTGAGGAGAGAGGTTGTTCAAGGAGGGATTGTTAGAGGAGAGAGAGACATCCCTAAAGAAGAATAATCAACCGCCGAATCACTCTAAAAGGAATCCCCATATGAGAAAAACGAGTTCAACTCTAGTAGATCGTCTTGAAGATCTGGACGAGCAGTCGAAGGTCTGGAACATCTTTTGAAGCACTTAGATGATCTTCAACAATTGGGAAGACTGAAGAGTCGAGACGATCTTTAGCAATCGGGTTAAGACTTGTAGTTAGTGAACTAATAAATAAAATCGGAGTATGGAACACTTCTGGAGAGACCAAAGGAAAAGGGAGAGAGACCAACCCTCGAGGACATGATATGTCGCTCGATCCTGTTCGAGGAGAGAGGCTGCCAAGGAGGGATCGTTGGAAGAGAGAGAGAGAGAGAGACGTCCCCAAAGAAGAATCATTAGCCTCTGAATCATTCTAAAAAGAATCCCCATATGAGAAAGACGAGTTCAACTCTAGCAAATCGTCTTGAAGATTTGGACGAGTGGAGGGAAGGCCTGGAACATCTTTTGAAGCACTTAGATGATCTTCAGCAACTGGGAAGATTGAAGAGTTGAGGCGATCTTTAGCAATCGGGTTAAGACTTGTAGTTCGTAAACTAATAAGTAAAATAAAACATCTAACCATTAAATTATATTCCGCATGAGGTGTTTAATTTGTTGTTCACTCAAAAGGTTTGAGAGAGATTTCTCGTCTTCTTCAGATTGCCATGGTGATGCCGGGATCCATCGCAGGGGTGGAGGTTAGTCCTATTGCCTGTTACCTAGGCCATATGGAGGAAAAGGAACAACAGAGTTTTCGGAACAAATGTGGGTCAGAGTTGGAAGTCTACAAAAGGGTAGGGCTAGATTTGGTAAGTTGGGTTTCTTGTATTAGGGACTTTGACGAAAGAGAATGGATCTTGTTGTCGGTTAGGGCTTTAGTTGTTTTCTTTGGGCCTTTTGGTGCTCTCCTTCATAAAATTTTTGTTACCTTTCCATTAAAAAAAAAAAAACACATCAAATGATATTCAAAAGAATGAATTTCATTAACGTAATCATCATGATTGTGAATGGCACAGAGAAAATGCACTTAGAGGCAAGAAGAAAAAGAAGCTGACATCGGTTGTTGAAAAGAACTTTGTTTGGGAAGGTGTGAGGGGTATTGTAAAAAAATTATTTTATGATTTGACACAAATTCCATCTTTATTGGAGTTGGACGTAGAAGATTGAAAAGGAAGGGTATTGGTAGAAAGAGAAAAGGATTATGCTTTTTGGGAAATGTTGGTGGAGATTTAGAGAGGAATCGAGCACTGAAGGGAGGAAGTTGTTAGAAATATGGGGAAAGGGAGGGTGGGTTTGTGGGAATGATGTATAGGAGCCGGGTGTGGATGTGTGGAAGACAATAAGTAAATTAGTGTTTGATTGGACTAGGGATAAAGTCAAGGTTATTATGAAATATGGGACTTGATTCTATATCAGTCAAGAAAATAGTGTTGGGTTTGGGAATGATACGTGGATTGGCAAAACTCATCTTCAACCCACTTCTGTACGATACTCCCCTTTTTTGTAATAATCAAAGGTGAATTAATCTTATGGCCTTAAAAAAAAGGATCTCATGAGATCCTTGGGAGAAAACTAATGTGGGATATAATTTTATAAAAGTGATGAGGAGATGGAGTGTTTCATGGTGATGATGGAAATTCTTCAAGATGCTTTCATTGATCCTCTGGCCTAGGATTTGAAAAATCTGGAAATGAACTATTGAGTAGTGAATTTACCACCAATTCTTTGTAAAGCCTTTCAAGGCATCAGAAATGGGAGAGGGAGACCCCCCCATGCTAAGGTATGGGCGAGTCATGTCCTGCTACGAGTGGAGGCTATTACTTGGTTAGCAATGAAAGAATAAAATGTCAAATTCCCATGTCTAGGATAGTATGTTCATCCATCGAGAATGTGTGGGATCACTGGGATGTTTGGGCACGCATCTTCCAGTTTTTTTGGAATATCGTGGGGCCTAAAGGATTTGTGGTGGGTGATATTGTTAGAGGTTACAACGTGTGATTGTCCTTTTATAATGTCCTATGGAAGGTGGTGCCTCTTGCTATTTTGTGGGCGTATAGAAAGAGAAACTACACAAATTTTTAGAACAAGGTGATTTCGGCCAATCTCCTCAAAACAAAAATCATGACGACTATCATTGAGTTGGGTTTGGCTAGTTCTGAGTCATGAGGAATTTCCCAAATTGATCTTCTTCGCAATTTGAAATATGCTTTTCAAGGAGGGCGAGTTGTGAGATTATCAAAGATAGTTGGAAACCTCCTCCACGGGTATTTAATTTTGACAGATGCTCCTTGGTAATCAACAAAAAAAATTCAAGAGAGGAATTAAGAGAGAAAATAAATCGGTATGGTCTAAGCATGAAAGAGAATATCAATTTGTTGTGAGATAAATAGAGGGAAACGTAAAACACACTTCTTGGTTTACTTGTTTTCATATGAAAGAGACGCTTCCGCACTCTCGCACTCGAATTTGTTGCCGCTTCGCTTTACCCTTCGTGCAACTATACAATGCATCACCTAAGTGCCTCCTAGCATAGGTAGTGTGGCATTCAACTCACAACCCCTTTGTGGACAAGGCAACCAATTACCCAAGTGCTAGCTAAGCTAACTTGGAGAGAGCACACAAGAGTTGTATTGCACTAATAACTCAAGGATGCTTATAGCTTTTGAGGTTTCTGTGGTTGGTTACAAATGAGGACCCCTCTTTAGATAGACATAAGAACCTTCAAGCTGCTTTACATGGATGGCTAGGATCGCCTCTTATGGTGATCATCCAACGCCTAGGAATACTTTAGGGCCTGTTTGGGCGGTGGGATTAGAAGGGATTAGGTGGGATGGGATTCATTTCTTCCTGTGCCAATTCCACTCCATGTTTGGGAAGAATGGAAAAGCTTGGAATTACATTAAATGGAATTGCATTGGGTCCCGTGCTAATTTCACTCAATGTTAGCAAGTTGTGTAGGTCCCACCATGATGTGTGGGCTATATCCACACCGTCCACCCATTTATTGAGATTATTTTAGAGCATGGCCAAAAATCAGGTGGTAAATCTAAAGCTCAAGTGGACCCCACCATACAAAGCAATGGGGATTGAATACTTTACGTTGAAAACTTCTTTGGGGCCACATAAGTTTTGGATTACCTCATTTTTAGGCCCATGCCATAAAATGAGGTTACAAAACAAATGAACGGTTTAGATATAACACATGTGTGTTATTCTCAGTAATTTCAAATGATGGTGGGTATATCCATTCAATGTACCACTGTATTATCAACAAAGCATGGCATTAATCTTATCGATGGCAACAGGGGACAATCCCTGCCATGGGTAATAATTATGGTTTTTGAATCCCATCCCACCTAATCCCTTCTAATCCCAGCCCCAAACAGGCCCGTAGAAACCTTCTAGACTAAACAACTCTATGCAAAGACCCTTTAAAAAACTTCAAAATATAGAGATCTCCACACTACATAATTGTACATGACTCTAGCCTTTTCTCTAGAATTTTGTACACAACTCTACACTCAATGTACATTACTTCTAGTGTACAAGTAATGCAAAAAATGGATTAGTCCCTTCACAAACGTCTTGTAAATAACCGGTCTGTGACAATCTCCCCACCTAGCGATGCCCTTGTTGATGATCTCATGCAAGGTGTTTCGTAACGGTAACGGTGGGTGTAATGGCCACCATCGTTACCTTTACGATACGGGGCATAGCGGCTGTAACGGCCCCGTTACGGTCTCTCTTTTTTATTTTTTTTATTTATTGAAAAAAACTCCGAAAAACCTATATCTGCCCCGTAATGTTGATTAAAAAGTATGAAAAACCTGTATATATCTCGTAATAGACCATTACGGGGCCATTATGGCCTTTATAGGGGATGTAACGTGCTGTTGACAGCAATTACATATTATTTTTTTCCATAATGGCTGTTACGGCCCCGTAACGTGTAACGGTTGCCATTTTTACCTTTACGTAACGGCCTTTACGGCCCCGTAACGGCCTTTACGGCACACCATGATTTCATGTTCCTTGAATTGTCACGACATGCTATTTAGTCCTTGTCTCCCTTGATTAGTTGCAAGAGTAAGATTGTACCAACCTTGTCTCTCTCCGCACATAACATGAAATTGCAGGTATAGCACAAATACCACCAAGCTTAGAAGCTTAGAATTATGGCTAATATGACATTTTAAAAATATTTACCAATTTAATCAATTAAGCCACAACATGGAAGTGGGTCCAAGATCATAGACTATAAAAGATACAATTATGTGTGCAAAATAATCTATGATGTGAGATAGAAATATCAAGTGTATGTGCACTATAATAAACACCTAGCATATAATCTATTCATGCATCTGTATAAAATGAAAGAATCAAGTGGTTCAACCACTTGCCTACTCCACTCTTGGATGACAAACTCAAACTTAA
>JAJHSJ010000014.1:56816094-56884419 GCA_021015155.1 Magnolia officinalis
CTAACCATATGGCCGAAAATTACACTCATTAGACATTATCAGGTCGAGAATATACCGAAAAATTACACTAATTAGACATTATTAAATGTCCGTTTGGTGAACCATTAAGAGACCCAGCTGTCAAAATCCAATCCAAAAGAAAGTTGTTTTAGGCCGCCCAATCACTGTATTTTTCAGGCCCTTCTCTATCGAATATGATGCCAACTATTTGGACGGTCTGGATTAACATACACATACCACATATACCTCTTGTGAGTTGCCAAATTTTAATAAATTGTGACAGAAGCATTGTATTCTAGCCGTTCGCTTGTATTTATCTATTGTACATGTGCAAGTAATTATTTGTTTTTCCACCGTTCTAAGATAAGATAAGAAGCTAGATTTTTTAGAACCACAAGCGCCGAGCATGCTGCTTATATACGTCGCAGCCACACCTTCCAATATGACACACATGTAGACGATCTATGCCTTCCATCAGTTATATCACACTGATTATATCTCATGAACATAAAATCAGGCCATTTCACTGATCAGGTGGGCCAAAATTTACAAAATAAATTGATGGGTGGAAATTTTGTTTTAGCCACCAATTCTTTTATCATAATGTGGTTCACTGAAAAGTGATACATACTAATTTTTTTTGTACTTAGGGATATAAAAGTGTGACCCACCTGACTAACGGCTTGGATCTTACATACGCCGGCCATATTGGCATGTGTGCTTAAAAAACTTCGGAGAAACATATGTTCATAGGTCCTTTTTCCTAAGTATACTGTAATTGAGATTCAATCAGCCGTTAATTAGTTCTTGATTGCTCTTCTAGTGGTGATGATGAGTGGCGGTGATGATGGGTCCTTTTATCAAAAAGTAGGACCTCATTTACATGATTAATGTAAAGTTTTGAATCACGCGTGTGTACAAAGGAGCCCATTTACACGCCACCACACATGTCGACGTGGAAGTGCGTTTGAAATCCAAGCCATTTATCGTGTGGGCCAAACTATCAACATTCCACCGACAAAATATCAGGACCATCTACAAATCAAACTGGACATGGTTTTAGATGCAAAAGGACGACTCAGACAAGTCGACTAATTTTTTCACTCATGTGGTTTTTTTCTAAAAATACAGCTTACTATTTTTGGTCAAGTGAATCTACATGGTGAGACCCATCTGATGGACGGCTTGGATCTGGCTCTGGGTGAATAGGTGGCGTGTAGATAGACTCATCTGTACACGCGCGTGGGCTTAACAAAAGCTACTGTAACAAGGACATCATGGCAATTCGAAAAAAGCAGAAAACATAAGTCATTATTATGTTTGAGAGGAGATTTCTTTTTCCCTATCATTGAAAAAACATGATATGATCATTTTACTTGCAAATTGCTATATTATTGCAAGTAGATAAATGATCCAATTTCTTCTATAAGAGTACTACAAGTTAGGGTGCTTCTTAACTGCATCTGTTCACTTGGACAGTCCGATCGATCAATCAGAACGGTCCATTAAGTCCAGACCATATTTTATAGACTACCATGCAAAAATCACATGGATGAAATGATCCATTCTATACTTGAAAAATAGATGGATAAAATTGCCGATTAGACCTATTCTTGTGTATATGATCTTGACTGTCCATATTAAAGACGTTGATCAAATGATTATTATTTGTCAGATGAGTGCTATATTAGTAGATGTAATGAACAGTTTAGATTTCATGGTAAGGCTTTTTTTTTTTTTTCCCCGGTATTAGTAAGGTTTTACTTGTAAGACAGCCAGGATCAAACCTAGATCACCGGCCCACTTACAACTGTCTGTAACCATTTCAGCTAGTCCACTCGAGACAAGTCTAACATCTTTTCAAGATCTTTGATGCTCTAGCTGAATGTGATGGATGATACTCGAACACTCGGAAATTGCATACATCGAATGCAGGCTAGTAATATAAAACTCTATGGTTCTTAGTTAGATGTACATTCGATCGAAATTGTGCTTATTGATTATATGACTATTGGATTGGTGGACATTTATTCAATGATTAAAAATGAAAAATATTCATTGATCCCGTTTCAAAAATGTGCCCCATGAATAAGAGTTTAGGATTATTTAATTAATCAATATGATTTTGGGTTGTGACTTGAGATGGTTGGTCTATTATTTAGTCTTTTTAAATTAAGTCAATGTATGACGTGTGCAATTTCTAAGTGTAGGTGGGGTATCATATAACTCCCTCTTTTCTTATCCCCCAAGTCACAAAAAAGAGTCAATGATCGGGATCTTACTTAGATTCGAACTTAGGATGGTTAAGTATCATATAAGCTTCTCTTTTCTTAAACTCCAAGTCTCGCATCCACAAAGAAAAACAAAAACAAAAACAAGATGTCAATGGCTGGGATTTAAGCTGATTTTTGAACTATTCGGTTTTAGATTGCCGGCCGGGCCTATTCAAAATTTTGCATTTGCTAGGTTTTAGATTGAGTCATTGACTACCCTTAGATTTAACATATTTGCAATTTCCAATGGTAGAGCTTTTTCTTGTAAATATTTATACATTTGTTGGAACAATGACTAGACTTCCTAGTTATGCAGGATGCATAAAACGGTAGATTCCTATCTTAGGAACTACATTTTCAAGTGGTACTATGAAGCACTGAACTGGTCTAAAAGACATTGGTTCTCTGGCAGACTCAGGCATAGTGAGGGCGTACCTTGATGTATTCATTATATATCCATGCTGGCCATCCATTTTTCCATATCATTTTATGACATTAGTGTTAAAAATAAAAAAAATCTAAATCCCAAGCGGACCATGCTATAAGAAACTGTGGTGGTTGAATGCCTTACTATTAAAAACTTCTTAAAGCCCACCGTAATGTTTCTCTGCCGTCCAACCTGTTGATAAGGTCACATAAACCTAGATGAAGGGAAAAAAAATTATCAGCTATATCCAAAACTTTTGTTGCCCATTAATGGTTAATTACTACTGTTATGTAGTATATATGGTCCATTTGAGATTTGGATTTGCTTAATTTTGAGATCATGCTCTAAAATGATTTAGAAAAATGGATGAACAATGTGGATATATAATAAATACATTAAGGTAGGCCTCATGTCATGGGCCGCACCATCTAGGATTAGGCTGCAGTCGCACCTAATCGCCTTCGGATAATGATACGATGGTACATATGCACTTAGAAATTACATTCATAGTATAGAAGTAATTAAAATTAAACGGTCCCAAATTATGAGTTTCATTTTATTTGTATTATGTATCAAAAAATATGGTTGTTTGATTATCTGACTATCAGATTGTGAAAATTAAGTGGGCGTTTAAAAATATATATATATATATATATATATATATATATATTATATATATATATATATATATATATATAAACAATGGCCCCATTTCAACAAACAAGTGCCCATGAATCATAGGTTCAGATGGTTCAAACAATCTGATTTTCGGGTCCAGTGGATCTGTGATTTTCATGTACGATTTCTGAGTGCCTGTCCATGAAGCATCCTATTCTGCCAGAGTATCAAATATAACTCCCCTCATTTAACACTTCATTTGAAACTTGCTCAACAAAATGTTAATAAATGCACCCAATAATACTACTTTTGGTATAGAAGTAGTACTAAAGGTGTATTATTTTATTACAAAAGCTAGAAAAATGGGCGCGTATATCAAGAAACAAGGGTGTACAATCAGTCCCAATTTTAATAATTATTTCCTTATTTTGGAATATTCAAGGGCACCATCAGCCATCTCTGCAGTTGCCAAGGCGTTGATAGTATTTATATTGGAAGAATGTTCTTCTATTTTATTGATTGGAGATGATACGTTACAGCCAGTAGAACCCGAATAAGGTAGATCCATCTCTCCCTCAGTACACATGACAGGGTCAACTATCATCAGGACCGTCCATATGCTTTATTCTACTATAAATATTAAACCATTTAAAATACACCAAAATGGGATGTTTGTATGCATCTGATCAGTAGCCTTCAAAGCAATGGTAGAAATTAGGTGGTAGAAAATAATGGATCCAATGAGAAGAAATATATGAATTTTAAAACATGGGCTATCCTTGATAGGTAACACTAGATGGACGGTTAGAATTGGTACATCATGCTGCCACGTGTACTGCAGAGAGGTGGCTCTACGATGTTCACGTGGAAACAGATGTACCATATTCATGGGCGTGTGTCTTTATTTGGAGTTTCAAGGCATGCCCGTGACTTTGATGGTATGGGAAAGGAGTTAAATGGAGGGAATAACATATTTATACTCTGATGGACTAACCCTTTTGTGAAAAATCATTTTCTATTGCTATTTTTTGTCACTAGGACACATGATGTGTTCCAAAACTGATGTTTCCATACATAAAAATTCAACTGAAATTGATATTTATACCCACTTTTCTAATTCCCATGCACCAGTGTAATCGAGTTGTATTCTGAGCCGAATATCGAGTTTTGACCGAGTCATCACCACATAGTTTTTCTCGAGCCTTAGTGAAATCTGGTCGACTGGAGTTGACTCGGATGTGTCCAGTCTAGCATTTTGAGCTATTAAACTATTGTCCAACTTCGTTCTCATATGAAAATAGGTTGCGCCTTGCCTTTTATAAAAGGAGCTTTTCTAGAATACTCAAGGTCAATCAAAAGAAGAACTATAAAAATGCATCTCTTCAAATAACTGCTTCTATTGGATAATGATCAAGTATTGGATAAGGATCAAGTCTAACATATGAGCATAAACTTTGATTATAGCTAAGGATTATTACTATTAAATTACAACTAAGGATTACTGTTATTCATAGGATAGACTAATATAAAATATAGATTTGTTTTGGTTTGATTATTGGATTGGAGGTGTTTATTCTTCGCTAATCTTCTGTCCATTTATAGATCTTTGTTGCTCTCCTTTAAGTGTTTCTTATAATCTTTAATTCGACAGTTATAACAACTGAAGTGTCACTGTCTAGATCATTCTCTTGGTATGTTTCCTTTCTGATTATTCCTCTTCTCTCGACCGAGTTATGTTTTTAAGCCTCTTAGTCGCATCTTGCCTCATGGCCACTCTCTGAGTCTTTCGACTGCAATCTACATCTGATTTCTTGACCACATCATCAGCTCTCCAAACCCTGCATCTCAAGTATCTTAGCCGCACTCAAATATCGGTAAATATCTTCCGTATGCTATACCTTTCCCTGGAATGACACGTGTCTATTCATGATTGATTGTTCCAAGAACAGTAAAAAATAAGGTATAACATTGCCCCCTACGTCATCTCGCTTTGGTTGAAAAGGTGAGAGTGGTGCTAATTCATCATTCAACGCAATAAATGTGACTGTTCGGTCAGGCAAAAACATCAATTTCGGTCATCTTAATTTTATTTTTATTTTTTATTAAAAAAAAAATCAAAGTCGGCCATTTTGGTCAAAAAACAACAAATTCGGTCATCTTGGTTTTTTTAAAAAAAAAACAACAAATTCTCCCATGCGTCTTAGTCGAATTCAACCATCTTGGTTGAAAAACATCACATTTAACTGTCTTGGTCGAATAACAACAAATTTGGCCATCGTGGTAAAAAAACAGTAAATTCATATACGACAATGGAGATTGTCGATCAATCTATTCTAGATAAGGCTTATGGTAGATCAGGATAATAGTATGACCGAGAATTTGGCCTATTACTTCTTAGACCAATTACATGATTTGGTCACGATCTAAATGGTGTGGTTTAGCCACTGGTGGCGGTTCCAGACCTACCCAGTTTTGTCTTTCATGATATGGTGAATTCCCAGGTAAGGAATTCCCCCCAAGTATACCTTGGTTTCTTTCTTCAGAGATGAAGTTCCTAACCTCCTATTCCGGTTACCTATACTCAGCATGTAGCATAAGATTCCACACTTCCTGTACTGGAGTAGGAGGAGCGTTCCATTGTGGAGAAAGTATTTGTGGTGCTAGCTAAGGTTGTATTAATCCTAGATTTTTGGCAAAACTAGTATCAACCTTTTGTTGAGGTATCGTAGGTGTTCTTTCAGCAAATATGGCTATCGTCCAATTCATACTTTCAGCATGACTAGCCATCCATCTGCTAAAAGTTTCGGTCTGGAATCGTGACTATTCGTCCTAAATTCGTGACTGCTTAGTGAAATGCTAAATTCCTCTTTTGCATATCTAACATTCCAGCCAATAAAATCTCAAAAGGATCAACCTGAGATGAGGATGCCCTATCCGGGTTTAGTGAAAAGGCGGATTCGGTGGCAAGTTTAACTACTTAAGTGCTTGATAAACCTGCAACTCTTCCTCTTGGTTCATTAGCTGCAACATTAATAGTTGTATAAGCATTACGACCACCTCTTTGGCTCATGATTTTACATAACTTTTGCACCAATAAATATACTTGTAATTCAAAAAATGAATATTCATATCAGTTAAGTAAATTCTGTGTCTCATCGTGCGTGCCAAAAAATTGTTGACACTTGGTTGTTTTCTATCACGTGCGGTGTGTGCGGACATGTCAGAATCAATATAACGGCTTGATTCAAACTTATCAACTTTGACCCCAAGCGTCGAAATTAGCAGACACATCAACGGCAATCGTATATAACAAAAAAATGAGAAGGTCGATCGCTGACGCAGGGATGAACGTGATGAGGATAACGGACTCCTTACAGAGACTTCTCGAATCCACGAGGAAAGAAAGCAGGAAATAGAAATAAATTCTAATAAATTCGAACTTGATTAATTAATTCCTAAAAACAAGTTCACAACCCTTTAAATAGGGGTACCAAGCAATGGGAAAGAAATCGCGACTTACTATAAATAGTAAACTTACTATTTATAGACGGTCGTGATGTCTACTAGTGCACAAGGTTTTCGGCCAAAAATAGTAAGTGTCCTATTTGGCTTCACCAAACCGTTCTCCTAATTATTCTAAGCTCTTTTCACGTTGGGCACAACTCCTAAATTCCGACGGATGAAGAGTTATAATCAAACTAAAACTTGCTATTTATAGTAAAAACGAAATTAAACCAGGGAAAAGACCGTCGATCCAGTGGTTTCTTGCAATTTCAGGTGTCGTAACCTTGTGTAGCTAGGTTGGTTGGCTAAAGTAGCTCGTTCTACCCCAAATGATATATTTTACGTCACGTAACTCATTCCGGATTGCGAGATACGCCCGATCTAAGGTCCGATGGTCCGAATCACTTTTGTCGTCGACCGGGCCTTTTCTGATCCATCTTGGCCATGAAACTGTTTGCGACCCACTCTACATCAATCGCCTACTCAACCACTTGCAAAATAGTGATAAGACGATCAGCCGATAGTCGAAGGGTGTGGTTTTTCCTTTAAAAATAAGTTGTACTTAACCTTTCACAAGAAATGACTTTTTAGTATAATAGTGTAATAAAAAGAAAAAAGAAATACTCACAATCGGTCACAAGGAGCGACTGCAAGAATACATCTCTCGAAAGAATTACTTGTAATAGAAAAGGATCAAGTCTAGCATATGAGTATAAACTTGAATTACAACTAAGGATTACCGCTATTAGATTACTACAACTCCTAGGATATATTGTTGGATTAGAGGTAATTTTTACTTTGCTGATCTTTTGTTCATTTATAGATCTCTACTACTCTCCTTTAAACATTTCTTTTCTTTACTTCGATAATTGTAACAGCTGAAGTGTCACTATCTAGATCTTTCCCTTGGTGTATTTCCTTCCTAACTATTTCTCCTCTCAACCGCGAATGCTTTTAAGCCTCTTGGTCACATTTCACCTCTCGGTCGCTCTCTAAGTCTTTTAGCCACGATTTGCTTTCAGTTTCTCGGTCGCTTCCTTTGCTCTCCAAATCCCTCAGCCACATCTTAAGTATCTCAGCCACACTCAAATATCTTCAAAGATCTTTAGTATACCATACCTTTCGTATAATAACATATGTGTTAAGAGATGTCTTAAATCTGGAAAATATTTACGTGCACGACCGGTCGTGAGCATGGCTCGACCGGTCGTGGGAGTCTGTTCGACCAATCGAGCAGTGCACGACTTAAAGTCCAGCGAGAAGGGTTTTTTGGGGTCCGAGGTGCTCGACCGGTCGTGGCCTATGCACGACCGGTCGTAGGGTCCTTTGACTAGTCGTAGCCTTGGCTCGACCAGTCGTAGTTACGCAGATTCGTTTCCGAATCCGATGCGGACTGCGGATTTTGGTGTTGCCTTTCGCAAGGGTGCGAAAGGAAAGTTGCTTAAATTATAAATAGGTGTTCCTAGGGCTTTTCTAGGCATGGGGAAAGCTTTCTAAAGGTATTCTAAAGGGTTCTAGGGTTATCAAAGGGTATAGCAAGGGTGAGATTCGAGGTTATTCAATTCGGGTAAGTCCTCTCTCTTTGTAATTTCTATTTTCATAGTGAGATCTGTTGCTTTGTACCGTGGTTTTTTCCCGCAAGGATTTTCCACGTTAAATCTGTGTGTTCTCTTGTGTGTGCTTGGTGCCATTGAATTGCTATCTTAGATCTAGATCTGTGTGATTCCACAGGCCAAAAATCCCAACAAGTGGTATCAGAGCAATCATTGGGCACAGATATAAATCTGAGGGATTAGTAATAATGGCAAACACCAGGTATGAGATTGAGAAGTACTCAAGAAAAAATAATTTTGAGTTCTGGAAGATCAAGATGATGAGTTCTTTAATCAAGCAAGGCGAAGATAGTGCTCTTGAGGAGCGAAAATCTACTATGACTGATGGTGATTGGAATACTTTTGATAAGAAGGCTTTATCATTGATCCGTTTATGTCTCACGGATGAGGTTCTCTACAACGTTATGAGGGAGAAAACTGCGGCTAAGTTATGGGCAAAGTTAGAGGATGTTTATGCGAAAAAATCTTCTGAAAATCGCCTGCACTTAAAGCGGCAGTGGTATAACTTCAAGATGGCAGAGGGTGAAGATCTGGAGACTCACATCAGCAACTTTAATAAATTAATTTGTAAATTGCTGGATATGGAGGAAGTAATGAAAGATGAAGAACAAGCATGTATGTTGCTGAATTCTCTTCCGGCATCGTATGAGTCATTCAAGGACACTATGTGCAACATGAATAAAACCCTGAGTGTCGACACCGTTATCTCAGCCCTTCAAGGGAAGGCTATGAGATAGCTAAATGGCGACATGGGGACATCTTCTGATGCACTATTTACAATGGGTAGGAATTCTGAACCAGGTACGGGTTCTTCAGGTTATAGCAAAAGAAAGGTAATGTGTTGGAACTATGGGAAGGAAGGACATGTGAAGAAGGATTGTGAAAATCCTAAATCAAATAGAGAAGATTCTGAGGCTTCGTACAGTGAAGCCAATGTTGCCACGTCAGATGGATCGGATGGATGTGATGGTGATGTTTTCTGTGTCTACTATCAGGCGGCCATACGATGATCGTAAGGACGAGTGGATGCTAGACACAGGGGCATCTTTTCACATGACTTCTCATTGGAGTTGGTTCACCAGTTACAAGGAGTGCGATGGTGGACAGGTATTTATGGGCAATGATATTGCCTGTAAGGTTGTGGTTGTTGGTTCGGTGTGCATCAAGATGTTTGATGGGGTGGAGCGTACCCTGACTGATGTCAAGCACGTTCCTAATTTGAAGCAGAATCTGATTTCTCTTGGTGTGCTTGAGGCAAAAGGATGCAAGTACACAAGTATTGATGGTGCTCTTAAAGTATCTAAGAGGGCACGGGTAATCATGAAAGCGCAACGACTCGGTAACTTGTACAGGTTGATCGGGAGCACTTCAAACGGTGGAGCTACAGTAGATGTATCGGATTCTACCTCTGCACATGTGTGGTATGTTGGGCATGGCCACATGAGCGGGCAGGGCAAGAAGGCTAAGACGTGCAAACAGGGATACAGAGCAAGTGGAGCAGTCATCTGTGAGAAGAATAACATAGCATGATCGCAGGATATCGGCGAGGTACATGGACGACTCTAATATCGCAGGGGATTCATCTTCTATTCAGATGGCTCTAGGTGAGCCTGATGCTGAGAAGTGAAAGGTGACTATGAGCGATGTGATGGATTCGTTGTACCAGACTGACATATGGGAGCAGGTGGAGCTTTCAGTGGGCCGGAAAGCGGTTGGATGCTGGTGGATCTTCAGGAGGATACAACATAGATACAGGTCGAGGTTGGTAGCGAAATGTTATGCTCAGAGAGAAGGGATCGGCCTCTCAGAGATATTTGCGCCGGCGGTATAGCAGGTGTGTATTAGATCCGTGATTGGCGCTGGTTGGCCAATGTGATCTTGAGCTGAAAAGATGGATGCGGAGTTCGCACTTTTGTAAGGGAAAGTGAAGAACATATCTACATGAAGCAACCAGATCGGTTCGAAGTTAAAGGGGCTGAGAAAGGACTTTGCAGGAGGTCGTGGTTCGACCTGTCGCCTAGGCAGTGATTTGATTCCTTCATGGATGAAGGATTAGGGGGGCTACAAAGATAATTCTCGGCGTTGAGACTGAAGGAGGAGTAGGCTTTGGTAATCACAGGCAAAATACCTTGGGTAGGTATTGATCAAGGATGTGATGGGCCAGGTATAGCCGGAGAGGGTGCCCTACACGTCTCTCCTCAAGTTTTCCTCAGGACATGTCCCAAAACAGATGAGGAAAAGCAGGATATCTCATGAGCCTTATTCGAATGCGGTTGGCAGTGTATGTCATGGTCTGGATTAGACCGGTTATTTCACAGGCTATCAATGTTGTTAGCAAGCACCCCGGCAAGCAATATTGGGTAGCGGTGAGATGGTAAGAAGACTAAGTCATTCTTTTGTGAAGATAGGAGCAAAGGTAGTTGGGCATGTGGATTTAGATCCGGCAGACATGATCAACAAGAAATTTCCTGTAGAGAAGTTCAAGTTCTGTGAAACTTCTCTAGGCTTGGCGATGGCGGAAAAGAAGGACGGAGTGTGCACGAGAAGCTATGATGTGATGTAGAAATAAGAGAAAAGGTCAAGGAGTTACATGGTTGAAGATTGAAGACATGGTGGAGATTGTTAGGAGATGTCTTAAATCTGGAAAATATTAATGTGTACGACCGGTCGTGAGCATGGCTCGACCGGTCGTGGGAGTCTATTCGACCAATCGAGCAGTGCACGACTTAAAGTCCAGCGAGCAGGGTTTTTTGGGGTCCAAGGTGCTCGACCGATCATGGCCTATGCACGACCGGTCGTAGGGGTCCTTCGACTGGTCGTAGCCTTGGCTCGACCAGTCGTAGTTACGCGGATTCGTTTCCAAATCCGATGCGGATTGTGGATTTTGCTGTCGCCTTTCGCAAGAGTGCGAAAGGAAAGTTGTCTAAATTATAAATAAGTGTTCCTAGGGCTTTTCTAGGCATGGAGAAAGCTTTCTAAAGATATTCTAAAGGGTTCTAGGGTTATCAAAGGGTGTAGCAAGGGTGAGATTCGAGGTTGTTCGAATCAGGTAAGTCCTCTCTCTTCGTAATTTCTATTTTTATAGTGGAGATCTGTCGCTTTGTGCCATGGTTTTTTCCCGCAAGGGTTTTCCACGTTAAATCTGTGTGTTCTCTGTGTGTGCTTGGTGCCATTGAATTGCTATCCTAGATTTAGATCTGTGTGATTCCGCAGGCCAAAAATCCCAATAATATGTCCATTCTTAATTAGTTATTACAGGAAAGGCCAGAAATAGAGTTCAACACATTCAACGTATAATTTATTGTACAAAGGATACTACAACTACTTACTATAGCTACATGGGAAAGTAGGACAGCCCACCATGTATGCGTAGTGGCCAGGAAAATGATCAGGCCATTTTTCATCAGGTGGGCCACAAGTGACTTTAAGGAATAGGGTTATGATCCATCCACCAAGTGCCCCACAATTTGGATGGTTTGGATAGTTGTACATGTGTGACACGTGTGAGGAGATGAACATGGTGGGCACTATCAGAGGAGTCTGGCCTCACCTTCCTTTCCCATTTAAGTCAATGGTGGCCCGCATGAGCTATTTATTAGGTCAAACTAATTAACCTCCAAACGTTAGCTTAGGGCAGTCATGGTGCAGCCCTTTTGGGTTGTTTTCCAAATACTCGTATATGGAAGTGTACCTCATCACCAATGGAGTGAAAAAGAAAAGGGTGTTAGTATCACATACAACCGGTTGTAGGTAAGCTTAACATACAACACTTCTTTCGTCTGGTAATGTGTTAGTTGTGTAGGACTTTTGGGCTTCGCGAAAGTTGGGCCCACGATAAAGATTTGCCCTAAATGAAAATCAGACAGGACCGCTAGTTAGGTGGGCCACCCTATATGGAGACAATGGATAGTTTAGATCAAAGTTGATGATGATCCGATTCAGTGCCATTTTGTGGGCCTGTTGGTAAGTGGACAATCCTGATTTTTTCTATAGATGATCTTGGTAGCGGCATAGGTCTTTTGAACGGTGTGGATGTGCTACACAGACCGGATTCATGTTGGCACGTGAGATGGGTTGTATTTTTTAGCTTACCTACAACCGGTTGTATGCCACAATTGCTAAAAAATAGAGCAGGAATTAAGGGACACTCTGGCAGAGTACGGAGATCCATGTTCATGCACCCATCTACGGTGGGCCCAACTGTAGATCTGCAATAACCCAATAATGACACAGAACCAATTATCCACTCTCTCTCAAAATAGGAAGGGATCAACGGTCCAAGTTCAACAAAGGAAATGTCCACTATTGGAGCTCCGGTTCTTCCAGATCAATCACATTTCAGATGGTATGGCCCATCTACAGTGGGGCCCATGGATTGGATGGTTTGAATTGAGTACATGCATACCACTTGGGGAATAGCTGTCTGCATGCGTATGGATCCCACAATCAATGCATGGCATTTTCAAATTGCCTAAAATTCTGAAGGATGGTATTTGAATATTGAAGAAGATTCTATTCCACGTATGACCAGTCACTGTATTGATGCCTACATTAGACATGGTATGCATACATCACATGAACTTTCTCTATAGCCATGTGAGCCACTGAGGAGTACAGATTTTAAATGTTATGGTGGAGCAAACACATCCACCACCCCTACTTGACACGTGGCATGCATGTACCTCTATAGAGATATTTAAAATGTGGGGTCCAACATCAAAGGATCATGACCCAAAAACCATGGCAATTGGATGATTCGATTGTCCGATCAATGGACATTTGTTAATAATGGTCCATTTGATGGACACTTCCAGGAAGCTTAGGACCGTTGGATTGATTTGTTTTTTGGGGTAAACACCATCTGTGGGGAGAGACAATATTTACACGGGTTGGATTGAGGTGCATGGATAAATGATATGAGTACAGCAAGGGGTGCAGGTGCATATCCCACCCTACTCTGCCAGACCATCACATATATATGAGAGAGATGATACTCACCTTTCTCATATGAGTAGAAAGTAGAGAGAGAGATGATATTCATCTTTCTTATATGGATAGAGAGAGAGATAGGGGGAGAGAGACTCATATGGTTAAATAGAGAGATGGTATTCATCTTTATTATGAGAGAGAGAGAGAGAGAGAGAGAGAGAGAGAGAGAGAGAGAGAGAGAGAGAGAGAGAGTATGATATCTCTTTCTTGCCTGAGTAGAAAGTAGAATATCAATAAACGAAAGGAAGCTGCAAAGACTAGGTGCATGTAGGAGATAAGACTCTAAACCTTTAATCACTTTAATTAAAGAAATACTGAGTGAACTCACTGAGTGCACTCAGTGAAATGACTCACACGTGGAAATGGGTCACACTTGTGTGATATCATAGCCACTCGTCGCGAGATCTCCACCATTTAGTCGCCATGTCTTAGAAATCAGGCAAATCTAATCATCAGGTGGACCACTCATGCAAATCTAACTCGCACCATCACTCAACTTCTCTCAACCATTCATCTTTCTCTGCAAACAAGTGGCCCACCCGCGACTGTATCAGTCTAATTTTCAAAACCCACATAAATCCATCAATCTATATCGCCTAATGAACGGCTCCGATCTCTCAAACTCACACACGGTTTGCCCCATTTGCATCTGAGTTAAAGTGTACTTAGCGTCTCTCTTAATCACCAACACTTAGAAAAAGAACCACACCAACAGGCCCCTCTTGTCTTATTAAGGCCCATACACTCCCTTTATCCACTACACTGCACGAATCCAGATGCACACATGTGACCATGGCCAATCTCAAGCAACAACAAAAAATAAAATAGAAATTGAAAATGAGTTTCTTAGGACATGTAAGATTATTTAAAATACAACCCTTTCCCACTAACTATTGTAGGCAAAATCATGAAATTTCACATGCAGAGTAACCTTTCTTTAAACCTAGTCATCCATTAAAAAAATGACTGAATCTTGGATTTTTGTATCATTACCTCTCATGGGGCTCTTGTCCTTTTTACATTGTTACTCAGGAACGTCGAGACAACAGACTGATATGTTTCGAGAAACCCATACCACCATCAGATTATAGAATTCTAAGTAGAGAGATCAGTTGATACTTTGCTAGAGCATGATGATTTATACACATGCAATTAGTGTTTTGTGCATGAGAATACACGTATCTTAATCTATACCATCTAAAGCATGGGCCATGGTTCAGATGGGTTGGAACCCAAAAATGGCATGGATGATGCTAACCGTCGTTTTAATTAGCGAGATGTTATATTATTGGGGAAGGTTTTTGGTGACAACAATCAAAGATATTAGAAGTGAGAATGCTGACATGAGTAATGAGAAATCTGTTGAAAAATAGAAACACCTGTTAATGGAAGGATT
This sequence comes from Magnolia officinalis, assembly GCA_021015155.1. Taxonomy (NCBI): domain Eukaryota; kingdom Viridiplantae; phylum Streptophyta; class Magnoliopsida; order Magnoliales; family Magnoliaceae; genus Magnolia; species Magnolia officinalis. The sequence continues at coordinate 56,830,915 of JAJHSJ010000014.1, forward strand.
TCTATATTTGATCAATCTATACAGAGTGAACTGGTCCCTATGGAGCCACTGAAAGGGCTGTCGGACTGATGGTTGGAATAAAATATAGTTAGTGGTCCATGTTCAAAACTTTGGATTGTCCAATCGATTAGGTTTTTGGGTTATGGGTCTATATAATTTGAACAGTCTACCATTAGTAGGACGTAGCTAGAGATGGACGGTCATGTCAAGGGCTCTATGAGGCCCACTAAGAGCTATATATTTTCTCCACACCACCCATCCATTTTGATAAATTATTTTAGGACATGATCTTAAGAAGAGGCAAATGGAAGGCTTAAGCGACCATACCACATGAAGCAGTGGGGATTTAAAGCCTACGGTTGAAAACTTCTTAGAGGCCATGAAAGTTTTGGATCAAGTTGACACGTATGTTTTCCCTTCATGTAGGTCTATGATCTATGTGACCTCATGAACATGTTAGATATCAAATAAACATCACAGTGGGCCCTAAGAAGTTTTCAATGAAGAGTTCAATCTCCATTGCTTCTATTGCACTTCATAAAGAGATCGAGTTCTTTTCACCTTTCCCTCACAGTACTCACATGCCTTCAGTCATTGAGAATATATACTTAGGCATCAGATGGTGGTCCCCCTTTCTCAGGTAAAAATGATCAGAATTCGAACATGCTACATTTTACTGGGAATGATCGAACCATGGGAACAAATCTCCTTCGATCTGCCTCCTTTTTGGCCTTATGGCCAAAAATAATCTGTCAAAATAAATGGACGGCATGGATAAAATATATAGATAACAATGGCCCCACAAAGCCCTAGACATTACCATCCGTCTCTAGCTCGATCCTACTAGGGTTAGTACCCAATCTACACCCATTTGATTTGAGATGCAGGCATGCATGGCCCACATATAGGTGTCATGTGTGTGTGCACGCATGTGTATGGATTTTCATGCTCTACCAGTTCATTTAATGCTCTCTTAAAAAGAACATCTTGAGTCCTCTTTCCCTTTCTATTGTTGAGGTGGGCCCACCCAAATTTCTAGTATATTCAAAACATCTCAGTACGAGATATGAGGAAGCTGCTTGGAACAAGCACTAGTGGCTTATTTACCAAGCTTTTAGCAATGGAGAAGGAAAGAAAGAAAAGATAGTAGAAAAGCAAAACAAAATATGCTTTTTAAAAGGACCACTTTTTCTCTTTTCCCTTAGAAAGACAAGGACGTGGGTGCTGTGCTCCACTGCATTAGAATTTTGAGTTGGAGATTTTGGATCTCTCCCTCTCTCTCTCTAACTTTCTAATCTACAACATGGGGCCATGAGCGGCTGGATCCTGTAAGGCCATAGGTTGGGCCCCTGAGTCTTATCCTGAGAGCCAGCTCAGGGCTTGAGGCTGTACTAAGCTTTGGCTAATGATGAATGGTCCATAGTAAATGTTGCCATTGGAAGCTGATTGTGTACTTTGGGGCCCTCCCTGATGTATGTGTCTTATCCATGCCATCCATCTGTTTTTCCATATCATTTTAAGGCAGAAGAAGAAAATTGAAGCATATACAAAGCTTAATTGGACCACACCATGGGAACAATGTGAATTGAACTCCTACCGTTGAAAACTTCTTTGAGTCCATAGGAGTTCTGGATAAAGCTTATATTTGTGTTTTTCCTTTGTTCATATCTTTGTACCATAGGTTGGATGAAAAATAAATATCATTGTAGGCCTTAGGAAGGTTTTGTGGTTGTTTATTTTTTTATTTTTATTTTTATTTTTATTTTTATTTAAAAAAAAAAAAAAAAAAAACCACGCACACATACCCCCACACACTCACGCCTAGTGGGTTTTCACCACCTATGGATACTCGAACCTTTGACCGGGTGTTGAAACTCCTGAGAGTCTACCAGCCGAGCAAGAGTAAGGATGTACTTCAATTTTGGGCGCATGCACCTACGTGGTCCAGAAAATGGACAGATGATGTGGATAAGATGCATAAATCAATGGTGCGACCCACAGAGATTATTCAATAGGCTTAAGCATACTGAGTTATTCGGTACCTATCAACTATGTTGCAATTCAACGTACATGTATTGTTTAAAGGCGCCATTTGATGCCAGTTATATTTCAATGATCAAAACTATTTATATGATGAGACTTACATTAATAGAAGGCTTATACTAAAATTATCTCTATGTGATCATTGTAGGGTGGCAATGGGCCAAATAGGCTGGCCCTGACAGTCTGAAAAGGGCCCTGACCATAGCCCTACATGCCTTAGTAGGGATAGGGCGGGCACTCTACGTAAAATAGTCAAATGATCAATGGTTCAATAGTCTACTCTTAAGTTCTTTTTGGTTGTTACCTAAAATGACCATTTTTAACTATATGAGCGGCACTGGTTGATTGCTTCAAGCCATCGGTCTAGATTGAGCCATTTATCATTGGCCCAAAACTCGTCAACCTAAACATTGAACCTAGGTTTTTCATGCTCAGTCACCTTGGCCAAGTTAAGGCCAGGCAACTGGGCCCATTGCCATTAATCCATGATTTTGGAAATAACACCATTAATCCATTGTCAATGAGCCAACACCCTTAATCCATTTAAATGGGCCAGATTAGGTCTAGGCCAAGCTCATCCTACATTGTTCTGGGCCTGCGACGAGCCAAAATAGTCTAGTTTGATCCCAACTCAAAACGTCTATATTAGGTTCAAGCCCGAGGTTGGGAGAGAGAGAGAGAGAGAGAGAGAGAGAGAGAGAGCATGGGTTAGAACTCATGTTAGTGGATACTATAAAATTGTCCTTGTAGACCATAATGGTCGGGTTTGGCTAGACTCAGGCCAAGCTGATGGGCTAACCCGATTGAAAAAACAGGCCTAAATTTTAATTTTGAGCTCATCCATCAGGCCTCATACTCCAACCCAAGTCTATCCTAAGGTGGACCAGGCCTGTAGGTCCAACAGGCCAGCCTAGCCCATTGACAGTCCTACAAGTGAGTGGGATTGATTTGAGGTTTGGCTTAGTGGCTGTAAGACTTAAAACTCGGCTTTTATTGTTACTCTAAAAGCAGCCTATTCTTGCAAATGGGGGATGCATATTTCCAACCAAAGCCTTTCATAACAACAAGTTCCTATGCTGGTATGCTAGGTGGGGCCCACTGTGATGTTTGTGAGAAATCTACTCCGTTCATCCGTTTTAAGAGCTCATTTTAGGCTATATGACAAAAAATTAGGCAAATTCAAGACTCAAGTGGGCCATACAAGATAAAGTTTTCTACAGGTGAGACCTTCCTAGGCTCTACTTTGATATGGCCATTCCCACTGGGATAAAGTAAAGTAAAAAAAAAATTATTTGGCCTAATACGGAACTTTTGTGACTATACAAATGTTTCAATGATGTTCACTGAATCAATCCCCACTGCTTCCTCTTGTGAGGTCCACTTGAGTTTTGGATCACCTCATTTTTTGTCACATATCCTTAAATGAACTTGAAAAATGGATGGACATGATGGATTTCTCACAAAAATCACGATGGCGCCACCTACTATCCCAAGAACTTCCTAGGAAAGGCTTTTGGCAGGAAATCCGCCTCGCAAATGGGGTTGGTTTAGGGTTACCATTTTCAAAGAAGAGACATTTGGTGACATGGAATGGTATGATCATCCATACTGATTCACACTATCATTTTACATGTCCTAATATTTATTGTACAATCCTACCATTTGATTAATAAACACTTGTTCATTGAATTTGGATCATCCACTAATTTTCATTTAACATTTAATCATCCATTGAAGGTCCACCAATTGGAGCATTTGAATGATATCATCATTTCGAGTTTTGGGTCCCCATCCATCAGGAGTGGATTTATGAGCTAAGGAATAATGGTTCTGTGAAGGAGCATGGATGGTCATAATTAAAGGTGACAATGGGCCACCTAGCCTGCCCAAGCCGACTTTTTCGCCCGGCTCTTAGCTCACATGCAAGAGTTAGTGCAAGGCATTTTCAGCCCTCGGATGCATTAAATAATATTTTACATTGGATTATAAGTGCTTGTAAAAGCCATCCTATGTTACTTAGGATAAGCAGCTTATACCTTAAGTAGTTTATCTTGGCTTCTACTTATTAAGCAGATAAGTATATTTGGTAAACAACATACTTATCAGCTTCTTCTCTCTTCTAGCTCTAATTAATCTCTTTAGATCGATTTATGAAAAGTAAAAAGTTTTTAAAAAGTGAACTAAAGTGATTAAGTAAATTTAAGTTTTAAAAATTACTTATAATTAATCGTAAATCAAACTTACTTATCTGAAATAAATTATTTATCTTACTACCGCAAGTAAAAAAAATAATAATAATAACTTATTTGGTGGTATCGAAATGGGCTTTAATTGATTAGTTCTCTTATTTCTTTCTTTGATAGATCTACCCACGGTTATAGCCACAGTAATCCACCTATTCGACTCCAACAATTTCTGATAATCTCATATATATATATATTAATGGTATACTAAAAACTGAAAAATATGGGTTGCTTATCAAGTGGGCCCTGCTATAAACATGTTTCGGCTAAAAACTAGGCTGGCCCACTCATCAAGTGTGCCAACATGCATCTAAAAGAGGTGCGCTCCAGTGGTACAGGACAGGTGTGGAGTCCGCATGGTGTATGTGTAAAATCCAGCCCGTTCATCAGATGTATCAACTCATGTTAGCCCTAAGCCACAAATCAGATCGATCAAAAAGCTCTGGTGGGCCACAGCACAGGAAACAAGGGGGGCGGATCGGGTGCGGCTGGGGCCCTCCTTGATGTATATATTATATATCCACGCCGTCCATCCATTTTTCCAGCTGATTTTAGGGCATGAACCCACAAAACAAAGGCAGATCCAATCTTGGGTGGACCACACCACAGGAAACAATGGTGATTGACCATTAAAAACTTATTGTGGCTACAAAAGTTTTGGATCAAGCTGATATTTGTTTTTTCCCTTCATCTGTGTGACCCTAGGAAGTTTTAAATGGTGGGTATTCAATTATCACTGTTTCCAATGATATGGTCCACCTGAGATTTAGACCTGTTTATTTTACGCTCATCCTTAAAATGATCTGAAAAAACGGATGGACGGAGTGGATAAACAGTACATACATCATGGTGGGCCCACGGTCAGGGCCGCACCTAATCCGCTATGGGAACAAGGTGGGAGGGAATGCCCCGCCTTGATTCTGACCGGGGCTCACCTGCATTACAGCACGGCCTAATTTTTGTCATGACCATTCATCCAAGCCAGATGAAGGGTCTGGATGGCCTGGATTCCATATACACAACACGGTGGACGATGCCTTGAAAATGTCCCAAATGTGAAGTTCCTAGCCCTTCATCTTAGACTATTGCTGTACTTTCTTTCTTATCCATTCTTACCATCTTCAGATGATTTTTGGTCCACCAAAGATCCATGGTGGGACCCATCTGATCTATGGTCTAGAATTTGGACGAATAGGCTGCCACAGGTAGGCTTGTGGGCCTGTCGATGAGGCCCATTTACTCGACTTGGGCCTACTTATGGGCCTTTCCCTAAAACTTCTGTTTTACGGTCGAGATTGGGCTGGGGCCCAATTCCATGGTGGGTCATTGAAAGTTCATTAATGGGCCCGATCCTGAGTCAACTCAAAATCATCTTGGATCATTGTAAGGTGTGGGCCCAACCGTCATTGTCTCCAGATGGACTGGGTTTGCTAAACCATTGATTTCTGCCGGTTCCACAACGGTCTGTACAATACGCTTACTGGATGGGCCATAATACTTCGGCTATCAGGCCCAGTTTCATCTCATGGGCCCATACGCCTTAACTATGTGGGCCCAAAGTCGTTTTCACCTTTTTTTTTTTTTTTGGGTACCTATTCTAAGTGCATCCAACACCTTAAAATGCATTTGGGATGTTCGTGTAGTGGGCCTCGCTGCTTACGGGTTATAGCCGAAAATTTTAACGGTTGAGCTTGATGGTTTGTAGGTGGCTTGTAAATAGAGCTGATCACGAACCCAGTTAGCTCGGTTAGCTCGCTCGGCTCGACTGAAAAAAGCTCGATTCAACTTAGTTTGAAACTGAGTTCAAGCCGAGTTGAGCTGATTTTTTAAGCTTGAAAAAATTTTGAGCTGAGTTTGAGTTTGCCTGAGCTCGACTCAACTTGAATTGAACTTGGATCAAAGCAGTTCGATGACTTGATTATTTTGATATTGATGTTGCTCAACAAGTGTTTGTTGAAATGACTCAAAGAAGTGTCGGCTGGTGGCCAGGAAGGTGTGGATGTAAAACAAATACCCTTGTATATTGATTTTTATGTTGTCTACTAAGTGTTTGATGAAATACTGATGATCTCATTTTACATTATGTGAGAAATTGAACTTGCACTCCATGTGTTTGAAAAAATGCCGAGAGGCTCGAACTTGGCCCAAGCTGCTTAGCCAAGCTCGAGGACTGAGTCAAGCTGAGTTCGAGCTGGGTCAGCTAGTTATCGAGCCGACTCGGTTCAACTCCATATGTTTGAAAAAATGCCTTTAGGTGCATGGTAATTACCATATGTTCGGGCTGTATGGGTGCACTCATGATGTTTTTATAGAATCCAGCCAGTTCCTTCCTATATTTACGCCGAGAGGCTCGAACTTGGCCCAAGCTGCTTAGCCAAGCTCGAGGACTGAGTCAAGCTGAGTTCGAGCTGGGTCAGCTAGTTATCGAGCCGACTCGGTTCAACTCCATATGTTTGAAAAAATGCCTTTAGGTGCATGGTAATTACCATATGTTCGGGCTGTATGGGTGCACTCATGATGTTTCTATAGAATCCAGCCAGTTCCTTCCTATATTTACCGTACATCCGAAGAAGTTTCCAGATGCAAAACTCGTACGGGACACAACATATGGAGCAACGTACAATCACTCATAAAAAGAGGATGATGGTATTGTACTCTAATTATTATAATTTAACATTATTGGAAAATCCAATTGAAATGGACACGTGGCGAAGTGAATTAACATAAAAAAGATATTCAAAGATAATAAGATCTTTTTATGAAATGACAGCTGAGAGGATAACAGTTGGCCAAGTCATCCACGAGATCAACCCCTGTCAGTCACCTGTCAGGATTAAGTAAATAACAAATGTGATATTCATCCAAAACTTTTGTTAACCAAAAGGATTTCAATGGCGGACCTTCAATCCTCAATGCTTTTCAGTGTGGTTCACTTGTTCCATGTGAGATTGAAATGGAAAATAAATACGTCGTTGCAGGGCCATGCAATTTTGGTCTCTTTTGAACCGTTAATACAACTTTGAGCACGAGGAGTGTTGTTGCAAGAATTTGGAACACCTTCCAATGTGCCTTGGACGTGCGCAAAGGAGACCCTGACGCTAGCAGGGGACCTTCCGATGTCAAAGTCAAGCTAAGAAAATTGGGTCTAAGTTGCGTAGAGTAGGTGAGAGGTGCGAGATATTATCAACGGGGCAGGAGAAGCGACGCCACGTGCTCATAGGGAGGCAAGAAGCCGCCTGCGCCATAAATGACATTTAATGCCGATGGAGCTCAGGCCTGGGAACATGGGTTTGAGCATATCGTTTCCTTCCACGTGCCCCTTAGGCTTGGTACCGAGCCACCTCGGCTTCGGAGACAGATGTTTGTAATGATGGCGTTGGGCATTAGGGGGCTATATAAACCCTTCGACCCTCTCATTTGAATCCTCCTTCCCTTGCGCTCTCATTTTTCCTATTTCCATTCTCTCTGCTTTTCTCAAATAGTCTTCTGCCAGGAAAGGGTTTTTCCCGCTGGATAAAGGGATTCCGTTAGTCGGAGAAGGGGTCTCGCTTTGAGGAAGTCGCCAGAGTAGAGAGAGTTTCTACCGGAGTAAATCGCCTACAACACAGTGTGTCCTCCACCGTTTTACCTTTTTCTTTCGATATATCAAGTAATTCTGACAAAGTCCACGAGATTAGAGGAGCGGGAATGGACTTCGAGCCAAAGACACCGACTCGAGACTCAGGGACTCCGAAGGCCCCTTGGAGGCCATACCGCTACACCCACCGGCCAAGAAGACTACGAGTCCGAGGGCCAAGAGCCGAAGTGCAAAACAGAAGAGGGCGCTTCGAGACCCGATGGGAAGGTCTAAGGCCGGCCCTTCGGGGGGCAGATCTCAAGTAGCAGTTCCTGGGGGCTCGGTTCTGATCGAGTCTCAGATGGCCCAGATTCGTGCCGACTATTAGATTCCAGACTCGGTGCATATCCGAGCTCCCTCTCCTCTGGATCAACCGGGTGATCGTACCGACGGGGGATTGCCATATTCACCAGTGCCCTTCAGTGCGGAGTTCAATTCCCCATCCATCTGTTTGTGCGTCTAGTAACCGCACAACTGAAGCTGGCCCCGAACGCTTGGCGGATGTTAGTCTCTACTTTCATCCTCTTACATCGGGTGAAGAATCAACATCTGACGTCGGATGAGTTCTTGTACTTGTATATGGCCAAGTATGACATGTCTGACTCTGCCTGGTATTACTTCTCGGCCAGACCCCAATGTATCCCAGGCTTGATAACCCGACTCTCCTCTTCTAACAAAGATTGGAAATGTAAGTGGTTTTGGGCCTCGGGGGAATGGGAAGCCCTTGCCTCTGAGCTCAGCAAATTTCGAGTCCGAGTCCCCTCCAAAATCTCCAACCCCAGTTGAGCACCTTTTATTCTATGTCGCATTCTTTACATCTGACTCATCTTTCCGTATTCTAACTTGTCTTTCGCCTCTGCTTGTAGTCCAACCGAAAGGGCTCCCCAACCTCACTCCTTTCCACCAGGCCCAGGTGGCTAGAGCTCGGGTGTAGAGTGAGGATTAGTGCAACAGCTGGTACGACTTCATCAGCGGGGATAACCTCGTGTCATCAGGCTTTTGCAGATTTTTACCTCATCCCTTCGCTTTAGGTAAGCGCTACTGTTCTTTACTCGAGAACTCCCTTGTAGTTATACTTGAGTTGTCCCTTTTTTTTTTTTTCCTTTTTTTTTGCAGGAATGGCCGAAACATCTGCCTATAAGAGGAAGAGGTCAGACATAGCATGCCCTCCCACGAGTGTGATCCTAGCTGCCGAGCCGATGACGAAGGTGACGACCAAGAAGAAAAAGACTCCTGCCGTAGAGTCTACCCCAATCGGTGCTGAGCCTGCGAAGCCCCCACCAGAGCCGAACCCGTGACCATTCCGATTCCAACCTCCGAGAGGCAACCCTCCGGGGCTCCACTCGCAGCTCCTACCAACCTTCCTGGGATCAGGAGAGAGGTTGTCGCAGAGACTCCCAACGTCGAATTCTCCCATCATGGGGGAGCCTCCAAGGTCCCTGTAAGACCTGTGTTCTAGCCTGTACTGTTCCGTAGGTTTCCGCGGCCCTTTCGGTCGAATTCCGGCAACCCTCGACCTGTATCCGACGTTTGCCCGCGATCCTAAGTCGTGTCCCATATTCCAGAGTCGGCTCGACCCGAGACTTGTATCCTTGCGACCACACCGTCGCCACGGTTCCGATGCCGCGTCTCGCGCGCCGAGGCGATACCCAGGCCAGAAGATGTGGGCCCACGTTCAGTTCGAGGAAAACGACACTTGTTACAAATCCGTTGAGAATCCATCACATCAATCACTTCACTTGTCAAAGTACACCCATCAAGTCAAGTACCCTATCCCATCCCCAAAAGTCAACTTTTCCATCACCTCTCTCTCACTTCACTCCATTACAAGCAATTTTCAAGAGAGATCCAACGTCCCCACCTCCATGAGAAGATCCATGTGTGGCCCACTCTCTACCACCCTATCTCCCATCTCCACCCTTGGATTGTCATCTCTACCGTTGAAAGAGCACTTTTGGAGCATTGGAAGGCTAAGGAGAATAAAGAAGGATAGGTGGGTGATTTTATTTATTCGATTTGTGATTTGAGAGCCCACACATGTGGGACCCACCTGATGGACGTGTTGGATCTACACCGTTCAGATATGGGAAAACATAAATATGAGCTTGATCCCAAACGGGTGGGCCACATTGACGTGGACCCATCGTGATTATGTGAGATATTTACACCGTACACACAGCAGGACAGTGGGACCCACCAGCCGTGGCCCCACGCACGGGTCCACCTTAAATGCATAGACATCCACACGTGGTTAACGTTGAAGTGTGAACTGACATGGGTGTGTACTAACCAGCTAACAAAAAAAAACTGAGCTTTTGGGGTGGGTTGCTCGTGCAGGCCTACCTTGATGTATAAGTTAAATTCATGCCGTCCATTCCATTCCTAAGCTCATTTTAGGCGTTGAACCGAAAAATGAAGTCAATCTGACTGTTTGGTAGCCATATCTTAGAAAACTGTAGTTCTCACCGTTAAAATATACTCTAATCTTTCTACATCCCAAAATATATTGAATATTAGGCTTATTTGGTCGATCTTAAACTATAGAGGGCAATGGTTGGGTTGGATTCAGCCGATGCAGGCCCATATGCGAGAAACCATGGAAATTCGATTTTCTTTTCAAAAAAAAAATATATGACAGAGAGAGAGCAGCAGCGCCTGCCGCTACTGCACTGTCCAGAGGACGTGTCCTCTGCGCGTGGCGTGAAGAGGCAGACCGTTTGGGTCCCTGCCGTGGCCCCACCGTGATGTGTTTTGAACCATCAACACCGTGTATTTAGTATCCCTCCCGAGAGAAGTGGGCCACCCCAAAAATCAGCCGCATATGGAACTCAGGTGGCCCACATAACAGGAAATAGTGAGATTGGACGTCTGCCATTGAAACCACTTTTGGGTGTCGCAGAAGTTTTGGATCGAAATGAAATTTGTTTTCCTCTGTACTTAGGTCCTTGTGTGTCCTTATTAACGGATTGGATGGAATATAAACGTTATGGTGGGGCCATGTAGGACCCACCTTGATCCATGTGCCATGCGAATAGCTCCACCATCCCTCTGCACGGTGTGCTGTGGGCCACTATGATGTATGTTGTATGTCCACGCTGGACAGGGACCCACCGTGATGTATTTATTTCACCCACACCATCAGATCTTCTGGACGGTGGATGCCGTTTGGCTGGGGAATCTCACACCAGCTTATAGCTGCTGTATTGCAGCAGTACGTCCTGTGGACCCCACTCATGATATATGTGATTCATCCATAATGCAGAGCAGCCGTGGGACCCACGCACATGTGGATTCCACGTGCACGTGTTTAGCAATGTCGTCCATCTGTTTTGCATCCACCGTCCAGATAACTGGACGGTGGTGCATACCGTGATGTATGTGTTTTATTAAACCGTCCAGATGGCTAGACGGTGGACACCACCATGATGTATTGTTTCATCCACGTCGTCCAAGCTACGTGGGACCATCCTGGCATATGGGTTCCATCCCCCGTCCGTCCACATGGATGTGGACCCACCTTAATGAATGTGTTGTAGCTGCACCGGCCATCTGATGGACGAGCAGCACCGGCTGCTGTTGTACACGACGTCAGCAAGTTCTGTGTGACCCACCCTGCACGTGTGAGGACCCACCCATGTGGATGAGGATTGGCTGGTGTACCTCTCACATCAGCAAGCCACGTGGGCTTAGTAGTATCTCCACCGTCCATCTGGACGGTGGGACCCTATATATATCGCTGCTGTATTTTAGGCAGCAAGTTCCGTGGACCATACCATGATGTATATGTTACATCCAACCTCCTATCAGGTGGACCACACTGCAGATCAGTAGAGATTGAATGTCCACCATTGAAATCCTTTTAAGGACCACAGCAGCTTTAGATCAAATGATATTTGTTTTTCCTCTCAACTAGGTCTTTGTGACCGTATGAACAGGTTTGGATGGTGCTGATTTACTTGGGGAATGTTTGGAAGGTGCTGATGCACTTTGGAAATGGTTTGGATGATGCTGATTTATACGGACAATGCTTGGGCAGCGTTGGTTCCCATTGATGGGCCATGAGCCCCATGGATTGATAGTGTACAGTGATGCACATGGTACCCCTGTAACTATTAAAATGATTTTAGTGTGGTCTAAGCCCACTTGAGGCCCATTGGTGCAGCCCATCATGATGTATATTTGAGGCCCATGTGCAGGGCCCACTTGTGATGTATTTAGGCCCATGTGTGGGCCCACCTATTGTGTATTTGAAGCCCATGGGTAGAGGCCCATTGTGATACATTCGAGGCCCATGGGATGTGGCCCCTTTGCGACGTATATTAAGCCTGTGTCAGGGGCCCAATGTGATGTACATGAGGCCTGTGTGCAAGGCCCACCCGTTATGTATTAAGGCCCATGAGTTGTGGCCCATTGTGATGTATTCGAGGCTCATGGGCAAGGCCGAATGTGGTGTGTTTACGACCCATATGATGTGGCCCATTGTGATGTAATTGAGGCCCATTGATGTAGCCCACTTAATGTGTATAAGGCGCATGTGTAGAGCTCACCTATTGTGTATTTGGAGCCCATGGGTTGTGGACCATATGATGTATTCACGGCCCATGTGATGCGGCCCATTGTAATATGTATTAGGCCTTTGTGTGAGGCCATGGGCCCACTATATGTTTGGCCCTATGTAGGCTACTCCTTGGGAGCAATGTTAGTTGAATGTCCACGTTGATGGGCAATGTTTGTTAAATGTCCACATTGTGACCCTTCCTTAGGCCCTTATTAGGCTAATTATCGAGGCCGATTCCGATTGTCGTGGCCGATTGCTGATACCGATTGATGTGACCGATTTGCCGATTCTGATTATCGATCGACCCTAATTGTTGTGACCGATTGCCGATTCCGATTGACGTGACCGATTTACCAATTTTGATTATTGATCGATTCCGATTGTCGTGACCGATTGCCGATTCCGATTGACATGACCAATTTGCCGATTTTGATTATCGATCGATCCCGATTGTTGTAACCGATTTGTCGATTCTGATTATCGATCGATTCCGATTGACGTAACCGATTGCCGACTCTGATTGACGTGACCGATTTGCCGATTCCGATTGTCGAGGCCGACTCCGATTGTCGAGGCCAAGTATCAGGGTCGATTTCGATTGTCGAGGCCGAGTATCGAGGCCAATTCCGATTGTCGAAGCCGAGTATCGAGGCTGATTCCGATTGTCGAGGCCGAGTATCGAGGTTGATTCCGAGTGTCGATTTCGATTGTTGAGGCCGAGGCCGATTGTCGAGACCTATATGATGTATATACGTCCCGTAGTTGAGGCCCATTGGGATGTATTTGTGGCCTATGGGCAAGGCCCATTGTGATATGTATTAGGCCCATGATGCATGACCCATTTGATGTATTCGAGACCCATGTGTAGGGCCCACATGTCATGTATTTGAGGCCCATGAGCAGAGCCCACCTGTTGTGTATATGTGGCCCTTGAGTAAGACCCATTATGTTGTATATCAGGCCTTTGTGTGAGGCCGTGGGACCATTATATGTTTGGCTCTATATGGGCCATTTCTTAGGGACAATGTTGGTTAAATATCCACATTGTCAAGGCCGGTTGTTGATGCCAGTTATTGATATCAATCATGAGTAGGTGACAGCATAGCACCATGATACATGCTCATACGCATCATCTGCATGTTTGTTATGAGATGTGATTGACCATTGCATATGTCATTGGGCAGGCTGTTATGAGACTCCCAGATAGGCAGAGGTTATCTCGCATGAGTGCACGATATGCGCAGGATTGATGCATGACTGAATTGTATGACTCATGCATCTTACATTATGACTATTGTACGCCCTAACAACATCAGGGCCGTAGCCTCCACAAGCATGTCGTAGATGGCCAGATGGGACACCGAAAATATTTGGTTCTAGCATACGGGCGCCATAGATGTCCTTGGGTGAAAATTCCTAAACCTCCGAGCCAGGAGACGTCCCAACGTCGAGACCGAGTGGATACATGAGCACCGAGTGTCGAATACCAGGAGGCCGCGTCTCTCACTGTGTCGTGGTCGGTTGGGAGGGGGTGTGGCCTTACCCGCCCGAGGGTAGGGGCAATACTAGGCTGAGTTTGACCAGCTTGTGAATAAATTTGCTATTGACGTGCCAGATAGGTATTAGTAGACTATTAGTCAGGCGGATAGTGAGGTTTCCTACGCTCACTTGGACTGTGCGGCTGGGAGGGCGGCAGTGCCATTTGGAATGTACTAAACCCCGGTGATGATCCCAGAGAGGAACCATACTGATACGTGGACTTATTGAGCAAGAATTGCATACTCATTCATTCATTCATTCATTCATTCACTATCCACTCGGGTTGGTGGTGCGTAACTATTTGTTGTGTGTACCTTCGCATGGTCAAGATTTTGGTTGGGCGCGCAACTAACCTAAGATCAGGAGTTTACCACATTGAGTCTGACTATCAAAATTTAGGTATGAGACTGGTTTGGATAGAAGTCCTTGTGGTGGACCTCATAGCCTGTGATACTACGTACTATCATCCCGACTTCACATTTCGGCATAGTCATTCCATTCGCACCGCATATTGCATTACATTTACGACATATGACATTTTTGGAGTGCAGTGTTTCTACATTTATATAGTCTAGATACAGCTGACGCTATTCATAAACTCATCAGGCCTATATTGCATATTCTGATATTGATTGACTCATGGACTTGACCGTATTTCTGCTTACTTTGATAATTCATGATTTTGTCAGTATTTTCGCTTATTCCGATATTGTACGATTTATGGATTACTAGTATTTTCGGTATTGTATGATGATGACATTGTATTGTATACTTGGCACTTATCTTGTGCACACACTTACACACCCTTTAAGCTTTCTATAAGCTTATGCACGATAGATGCGTGCAGGCGTTGTTAAGTTGTAGCAGTGTTGAGCTTGGAGCGTGCAGCGGTCTTCTGGAGCTCGATTTTCGATTTATGTATTTTCCTTTCAGCATTGTACTCAAATGATTATATTAGTGAATATGTGATAATGATGTTGCCTTTGTGAATTGGGTAATCTTGTGGTTTTGCCTATTACGAGTTAAATGCATATTGAAAAAATAAAAATAAAAAATCATCCTAGTAGGATTCCAGGATCGAAATCTGGCGTATGGACGTTAAGAGCCGAGAATGGGGTACTACGAAGGCTGTCAGCATCGGATTCGGCGATCGGGATTCCTGTGAATCCGATTTCAGGGTTTGGGGCGTGACAGTCCCTGCTCCCTCTGCAGCTCGCCTTACCGCCGCTAAGGTCGATTTTCTGGCCGGTAAGACTAACGCTCTGGTCGGGTACACGACCACGCCCGAAGTTGAGGCTCAAGCCTCCTAGGCCAGCGGAGTGGGGAGAGCGGCTGAGCCTGCTCCTTCAGAGAAATTTCCTCCCAGTTATCACATGTCTCTGCTGAACGAATAGGCGGCCAAACACATGCCTGAGTCGTCCATTGCCAACACCCTCTCCCGCCCTTATGACTCGTTCGTGAATGATTACACCTCAGCCTGCTATTGTAAGACCCGTATCCTAGCCCGTATTGTTCCATAGGCTTCGCGGTCCTCCCGGTCGAATTCCTGCTACCCGGGACGCGTAGACAGCATTTGCGCGCAACCCTGAGTCGTATCCCGTATTTCAGAGTCAGCTCGACCCGAGACTTGTACCCTAGCGACCGCGCCGTCACCGCTGTTCAAATGTCGCGTCTCATGCACCGAGGCGATACCCGAGCCAGGAGATGTGGGCCCGCATTAAGTTCGAGGAAATGTCACGCGTTTACAATCCCAAGAGAATGTTCCATCAATCACATCAATCAATCAAGTACCATATCACATCATGTCAAATACAACACCATCCCCAAAGTCAACTCTCTCTCTCTTACAACTCATCCCTTACATGTCAAGTATAAATCACCCATCACTCACTCACCCATCCCTTTCTCTTTACATCACATCCTCTCTCTCTCTCTCTCTCTCTCTCTCTCTCTCTCTCTCTCTCTCTCTCTCTCATTTTCTCCATTTTCAAGCAAACCCCAAGCAACCCAACGTCCAAGCAAGAGAGCTCCATGAGAGGAGCTTTAGTGTGACCCACTTCCTACCCTCTCATCTCCCATCTCAACCCTCCATTTTTCATCATCTTCCATCAAGATTGAAACCAAAGAGTTCGGCGTTCCATCAGACCAAGAAGGAGGCCAATAGGTGGGTGATTTACCGTTGATTTTCATTTGAGGGCCCACTTATGATGGGACCCATTTTGATGTATGTGTTTTTTTTTTATATATAAAAAAAAGGCCCATAGTGGCGGGTCCCTCCACTACGCCGCCTCTCTCTTTCTTTCCCTCTCTCTATGTACCTTTTTTATTTATTTATTACGGCCCACCTTGATGAATGGATTAGATCCACACCGCTCATCAATGGCAGCCACTTTGCTGTCCACCTTGCTGCCATATTGGGCGGGCCTTGTTTGAAGAGAAAATACAAATATCATCTGATCCAAAGCTGTGGTGGGCCACCACGTGGACCCACCTTGATATGTTACATCTGACGTCGTCCGGCCTTGGGACCTACCTGATGTACGCGTCCTATCCTCGATCGACCGTCCATCAGAGGACGTGCTGGACTGACATCCAGCAGCTGTGGGGACCATCCTGATATACGTGTTATATCCCAGCCGTCCATCTCCTGAACGGTGGGCCAGCTGCCCACCAGCTGCTGTACAGACGTCAGCAAAAGGGTCTGATCATGGGGTCACTGGTGGGCCAGCAGTCCAGCTAGATGTCTGCAAATTACCAAGGCCCACCATCTGCTGCTGTATTGACGTTAGAAGTATTGTGGGCCCTGATCACGAGTCATGTGTGATATCCGTCCGTTCATCTGTGTGGGGCCTGGTGCGATGTATCCGAATTCCAGACCGTCCAGGTCCTATAGAGCCCACCTTGATATTTTTTTTACTCAGGCCGTCCGTCCAGACCAAGGAGGCGGGCCATCTGGATGATGCAATCCATCCAGAACTGGACGTTTGAAAGAAAAAAAAAAAAGAAGAAGAAGAAATATAGATAATAATAAAATAAGGAAAAGGTACTATGCCGTGAGGTCGAGCTGTGTGGGCCCCACCGTGTCTCCTTTCGAACATCAACACCGTCCACCAGATGCATCATTCCATGGTGGACCTGGACGGCTCAAAATCAAGTCAATCCGTAACTTTAGTGGGCCACACCACATACAAAAGTGCAGAGGGGCCGTGCACCATTAAAACATTCATAACCATTTTTGAGGGCCCACCGAGATGTGTTTTGCAAATCCAGCCCATCCATTATGTGTGTCCCACTTGAATGAGGGTTCAGACCAAGTTTCAGGTGCATGGAAAACTCAGGTAGGCCCCACCAAGTGTTTTTATATGTTTTTGGCATGTATTCACATGATTTTAGATGGTATGGCCCACCTGAGTTCCGTATACGGTTGATTTTGGGCCGTCCAGGCCCACTATAGAATGGTGCATCTGGTGGACGGTGTTGATGTCCAAAAGGCATCCCGGTGGGGCCCACACATCTCGACCTCACGGACGACCGCTTTACGCTCGAGCGCATAGTACCTTTTATATATATATATATATATATATATATATATATATATATGGGAAAAGGTACTATGCGCTCGACCTCACGATAAGCTCCCGTGAGGTCTAGCTGTGTGGGCCCCACCGTGATGCGTTTCGACCATCAACACCGTGCATTTGATGGGTCCCCTTTAAATTATGGGATACCTCAAAAATCAGCCGTATATGGAACTCAGGTGGGCCATACCATCTAAAATTATGTGCAGACACCGTTAAAACATATAAAAGCACTTGGTGGGGCCCACCTTAGTTTTGCATGCGCCTGAACTTAGTCTGAACCCTCATTCAAGTGGGACACACATAATGGATGGGCTGGATTTTCAAACCACATGTCGGTGGGCCCTCAAAAATGGTTATGAATGTTTTAATGGTGCACGGCCCCTCTCCACTTCTGTATGTGGTGTGGCCCACAAAAGTCATGGATTGACTTGATTTTTGAGACCTAGGCACACGATGGAATGGTGCATCTGACTGATGGGGTAGATGTTCGAAACGCATCACGGTGGGGCCCACACAGCTCGACCTCATGGGATGTTAAAATCAGCTCGAGCGCATAGTACCTTTTCCTGGTGAGCCTAGAGCTGGACATCGGTCCTGTTCTGATCGGATTATGTTCCACTCGACCAGATTCGAAATTTCACAGGCTGTACCCGTATCCGATCAGATCCGTGCCCGGATCTGGGCCACATCATTCGGACAGATCCTATGCACGGTTTCTGTGACTCGAACAGTGTCCGACTCGGTTACTAAAACTGAGTCAGATCCGGTTGGATAGAATTCGGATATATATATATATTTAATTAAATTGTTTCATGTGGTGTGGTCTATTTTAACCTTTAATATACTTACTTTTTGTACTCAATGGTTAAAATAATATGTAAAAATTGATGAACGGCTTAGATAAAACATACACATCAAGGTGGGCCCCACATGGCTATGAGAAAACTTTCAATGATCCGTGTACAGCGTTTAATATTGAATATAATTTTAATGTGCCGTGCACAAAATAAACAAATTTCTTAATCCAAGTGAGCAGATCTAATCATAGGGTATGTGTTATATCAAAACCGTTCATCTATTTTCCAAGCTTGTCTTAAGGCTTGAGACGAAAAATAAGATGGATCTAACTATCGAGTGGACCACACGAATGGTTTAACAATGAAAATCATTATATGTTGTTATTTGTGGTGTGGGCCACATGATCTTTGGATATTATTTATTTTTCGAATAATACTCTATAATTATCTCTAAAAGTATATGAACGGTATAGATATGATAAATACATCACCGTGGGGCCCATAACTTTGATCTCCTTTGAAACGTCCGTACAGCACGGAGCTTAAGGAGCGCCTGCAGCTCGAGACGGTACGAGTACAGCTGTACTCTGGAGACTGGAAAGGAAACGGACTGGCTACTCTCGTTGCCATCGGACGTCCGTGCTCAGTGGGCCCCACCATAATGTATGTGTTTCATCCATGCCCTCCATTTATTTTTATAGATCATTTTAAGTCATTAGGAAAAAAAATGAAGTATATTGAAATCTCAAGTGGACCACATTATAGAAAACAGTTTTGAATGAATTTTGACCATTAAAAATGTTAAGTAGGCCATAAAAGTTTTCGATCAAGCTGATATTTATTTTTTCCCTTCATCTGGGTCCTCATGACTTGATCAACATATTTTACGTAATTTATGTGTTTTATCCACACCGCCCATCCATTTTTAGGAAAAATAGGGTAAAAAATAAAAAATATATTTTATACTACCCGCCCACCTATCTGTTCGGGTCTGTTCGGTGCGGTTCGGGTCCCATCGGTTTGGGTATTTGGGTCGAGTCTGTCCGGAAAGAGGTCTATCCGAACCTGACCCGAAAAAAAATCGGATCTGGAAACCACAACCCGATCAGACTCGATCTTGACCGTCGGTTCTGTTCGGAACGGGTCGGATCGGGTCAAATCGGGTCGGATCTGCCGGATTGGGTCACAAATGCACACCTCTAGGTGAGCCCCACGTGGGACCCACTTGACTATGTGCTACATCCAGACCGTCTAGGACGGTGGGCCTGGACGAAGGGAATATAGATATCAGCTCCATCTAATTCGTGTGGCCCACCGTCCACTGTCTGGGACGGTGGGACCCCACCATGATGTCAGCGTTCTATCCACGCCGTCCTGTACAGGGACGTGGACCCCACCTTGGCGTCTTGTGCTGTATGCACAGCGTCCCCCGCACGTCATGTATGGCATCACCCGCACCGTCCAGACAAATAGGATGGTGGGACCCACCGTGATGTAAGTGTTTATCCACACCGTCCGTCTGACGGGCCCCTCTTTGATGTATGTGTTTTATACACTCCGTCCACCTATTTTGAGGTGTGGGCCCACCCCACACGTGTGACACATGTGGGCAGGTGAGACCCACCTTGATCTATGTATTTTGTATCCACACTGTGCATCTGGACGGTGTGTTGAGTAGGGCGTGTATGATGTATGTGTTTCATCCCTGCTGTGTGGGATGCACCTTGATGTGTGGGTCTTATCCACACCATCCGTAAGATGGGACCCATGTAATAAATGTGATTTATATCCAGGCTGTCCATTTCTAGGACGTGAGGCCAGTCATGATGCACATGTTGTACATTCCATTTCTAGGACGTGAGGCCAGCCATGATGCACATGCTGTACATCCTCACCGTCCAGCTTGCGGGACGGTGGGACTCCAAGATGTATGTGTTGTAAATCCTCACCGTCTGGCCATGGATGCAGGGCCCACCTACTACGTGAATGCATGGCCCACCATGCTGTACGTGTTTCATCTATGTCATCCACCTATGCGGCCCATTGTGATGTATATTAGGCCCGTGTGAGTGGCCCATTGTGATGTATATAAGGCCCATGCGATGTGGCTCACTTGATATATACGAGGCCCATGTGATACGGCCCACTTGACGTATTTGCAGCCCATTGTGATGTATTTGAGGCCCGTATATGAGGCCCATTATGTTGTATATGAGGCCCATATGATGAGTCCCGATGTATTGTATATGAAGCCCATGTGATGTGGCCCATTGTGATTGTATGAGGCCTATTGTGATTGTATGTAGCTCATTGTGATTGTATTAGGCCCATTAAGATTGTATGTGGCTCATTGTGATTGTATGAGACCCATTGAGATTGTATGTGGCCCATTGTAATGTATGGGACTCTTGTGTAAGGCCCAATGATTGTATGTGGCCCATTATGTTGTGTATGAGGCCTTTGCGTGAGGCCATGGGCCCACTATATGTTTGATCCTATGAAGGTCACTCCTTGGGAGCGATGTTGGTTAAATGGCCACATTGATGGGCAATGATGGTTAAATGTCCATATTGTGATCTTCCCTTAGGCCCTTTGTTAGGCCGATTATCGATGCCGGTTATCGATACCGATTATGAGTATGTGACAGCATAGCATCATGATACATGCCCATACGCACCATCTGCATGTTTGTTATGAGATATGGTTGATCATTGCATATGCCATAGGGCTGAGATATTTATGGGACTCCCGGATAGGTGGAGTTACCCTACATGAGCACGCGGCACGCGCATGTTTGATGCATAACTGGATGGTATAACTCATACATTTCGCATTTGTGTGATATGACCACCGTACGCCTTAATGACATCAGGGTCGTAGCCTCCACAAGCATATCGTGGATGGCCAGATGGGACACCAGAAATCTGTTCTACATGGGGTGCTATAGATATCCCTGGGTGAAACTCCTTAAACCCTCTTGGTTCCAGAGGTTGTTCCAACGTTCAGACCGAGTGAATGTATGAGCACATGAGGGCCGTATACCGTTAGGCCATGTCTCACATTGTGTTGTGGTCAGTTGGAAAGGGGTGCGGCCTTACCTACCTGAGAGGAGGGGGCAAAGCTAGGCTGAGTTTGACCAGCTCGAGGAATGGGTCCGCTATCGACGAGTCGGGCCCGATATTAGCAGGTAGATAGTGAGGTTTCTTCCACTCACCTTGTTGCACGCGATGGGACGACATCTGGTATGGAGTGTACTAGACCCCGGTGATTTTCCAAAGAGGAACCGTACTGATATGTGGATTTATTGAGCAGGATTTGCATACTCATTCATTCACTATCCACTCGGGCTGGTGGTGCGCAACTATTTGTTACTTGTACCTTCGCAATGGTCATAATTTCGGTTGGGGCGCGCGACTAACTTGAGATCAGGAGTTTACCACATTGAGTCTGACTATCCAAATTTAGGTATGAGACTGGTTTGGATAGAAGTCCCTTGTGGTGGACCCCGTAACCTGCGATATTACGTACTATCACCCCGACTTCACACTCCAATTTGGTCATTTCATTCCCATCGCATATTACGTTGCATCCTCAACACATAGCATTTGATTTACTGTGCTTTTGTATTGCATAACCTACTTAAGGTTGACGATATTCGTGGACTTGGTATCTGATATTTGGCTTACTATGTCTCCGTATTGCATAGCTGATCTACATTATTTTCTCAATATATGATGTTGGCCTATTATGTTTTTACATCGCATAGCCTAGATAAGTTTGATGATATTTATGGACTTACCAGCATGTTTCCACATTACTCTGATATCGTACGATTTATGGATTACCAGTATTTTCACTTACTCTGATATTTATATGCTTGGCACGTGCATCGCACACACTTTCACCACCCTTTAAGCTTTCTATAAGCTTATGCACGATAGATGCATGCAGGTAGCGTTAGGTTGCAGCAGCGTTGAGCTTGGCACGTGCAGTTGTCTTCTGGAGCTTTGATATCGATATATGTATTTCCCTTTCAGCACTGTATTCAATTGTTTATATTAGTGGATATGTGATGATGATGTTGCCTTTATGATTTGAGTAAACTTGTGGTTATGCTTCTTATGAGACAAATGTATGTTGAAAAATCCTCCTTGTATGATCCCAGGATCAGAATCTGGCGTATGGACGTTGGAAGCCGAGAACGGGATACTACAAAAGCTGTCGATACAGGATTCGACGATCAGAAATTTTGTGAGCCCGGTTTCCGAGTTTGGGGCGTGACAGCTATCAGGCGTTGCCGATGCTTGTTGCGATCCGCGACAGGCTGAGGGAGATAGTCAAGCTTGAGGTGGACATGGTTGAGCGCAAGAAGCTTTTGGAGGCTATGATCAGTGAATGGGAGGAGCTGAAGAGGTTGGTGGATGAGGGTCGGTCGAGGGAGCTAACACTCCAAGGCGAGGTCAATCAACTTCAAGCTCGCTTGGATGTAGTTGAGCCTGAGCTCGTGCGTCTGCAGGGCGTTGTTGAGCGCACAGAGGCTTTCCTTGAGCGCGCAGAGGCAGACAATGAGGGCTCTCGGCCGAGCTCGGGAGGTCGAAACGTGAAGCTGCCGAGGGGCTAACCCAGTAAAGGGTTGTCCTTGAGGCATGGGCTGCTACGGAGCTGGACAAGCAGCGGGCGGAGCTCGAGGCTTTGGCGGCCTCGCAGGCTGTTGTAGCAGTGAAGAAGTACAAGGAATCTTCGGAGAGATCCGAAGAGTTGGATAAATTGTATCTCTTCGCCCACAACACTGGCTACAACGCCTGCCTTGCCGAAGTCCGAGAGCTCCATCTCGACATTAACCTCGATTCTCTAGGTGTGGATGAAGTCGAGGATGCCAGAGCAGCTCCGACCAACGCGCAGGAGGCCGGAGACACCCCAGCCACTGCCGAGAAGGCCCCCGACGCTCAACCCCCTAGCTCAGCAGTCGGCCCCTCTTCTTGGAGGGAATGAAACATTTTTACTTCTCTTTTTTTTTTCTTTTTCTTTTTTACAATGGATATTTGGATGATCTTTAACTTTTAACCTAAGGATGATGATTTTTGTTGATCGTTTGAGATTGGTTATTTTTGTGAAGTTTGTAGAATGACGGGCCGACCTCTTCTTTTAAGGGGTCGGCTCATCGAAGGATATCATTTCTGCAAATGAGAAATGGTCCTTCGTAGCGTACTCGGATGGCGGGACGATTGACGAGCCGACCCTTTCTTTAAGGGGTCAGCCCATCGAGAGATATTATCTCTGCACACGAGAGGTGGTTCCTCATAGCGCACTCAGATGTCGGAGTCGATAACTTAATAGACGATCTAAAGTAGAAAGTATACAATCCTTTATTAAAGTAGAAAGTAGACAATCCTTTATTCAAGTAGAAAGTAGACAATCTAAAGTCGTCACAGCAAGTCGATCCGAGTCATACATTGCTTTCCCTCTCAAGGGTAGTAGATTTTCAGGTGTTCGGCATTCCAGGGGTGGGGCAATGAGCGTCCCTCCAAGTCTTCCAAGCAGTAAGATCATGGCTTTACCAAGCCGACTACCCGGTAGGGTCCCTCCCAGTTTGGGCCCAGGGACCCTACTCCGGGTTTCTTGGTGTTCTGGAAGACACGACGAAGGACTAGGTTTCCTCCTTGGAATCGCCTCGTTCGGACTCTGGAACTGTAGAATCGGGCGACTTGCTGATGCCGAGCTGCGACTCAGAGTTTTGTGACGTCTCGTGTTTCTTCAATCAAGTCGAGGCTTGCCACAATCTGCTCGGCATTCTGGTCTTCCTAATAATCCCTTACTCGCGCAGTGAGGAGTCGCATCTCAACAGGGACGACTGCCTCCGAGCCGTAAGACAGTGAAAAGGGGGTTTCCCCCGTGGATGACTGAGTTGTGGTCCTGTAGGCCCATAGTACGAATGGGAGCTTGTCGGCCCAGCTACCCTTAGCTTTCTCCAACTTAGTCTTTAGATGATGTTTAATGAATTTATTTACTGCTTTCACCTTTCCATTGGACTGAGGATGACGAGGTGAAGAGTAAGCATTTGTGATGTCGAGCCCCCGACACATGCCTCGAAATTTGTCGTTGTCGAACTATTTCCCGTTGTCGGACACGATAGTGCGCGGAATTCTGAACCGACAAATGATGTTTTTCCAAACGAAGTCGGTTACTTTCTGCTCTGTAATTTTCACTACCGGCTCAGTCTCGGCCCATTTGGTAAAATAGTCGACTGCCACAATTGCGAACTTGGTCCGCCCTTTCCCAGGGGGCAGTGGCCCGATGATGTCGATTCCCCACTAAGTGAATGGCCAAGGCCCGCTCATGGGGATCAGCTCTTCAATGGGCTGCCTTGGCACGGCGGCAAACCTCTGACATTTGTGACACCTCTGGACAAAGCTCTTGGACTCTTCCCTGATTGTTGGCCAGAAGTACCCCTGACGTAGTATCTTCTGAGCTAATGCCCAACTTTCGGAATGATTTCCACAGATCCCTTCGTGGACCTCTCAGATCACGTAATCAGCTTCATCGGGTCAAAGACACCTGAGGTATGGCTGAGAGTACCCTTTATTGTACAATGTGTCACCCATCATGACGTATCGTGCAACCCTGACTTTTGGACGCTGGGCCTCCAACCTATCTTGAGGGACTTCACCAGTGGTAAGGTACTTTGTGATCGAATCCATCCAGCTCGGGGTCACATACATTGGATTGATCGTCATCTCTTGGTCGGCTCGATCAGTTCGGTCGATGCTCGGGTGATCTAGGAACTCCATGGGGACGACCCTCGGGATCTTCCCCTCAATAGCTGAGGCCAGCTTTGCGAGTGCGTTAGCCCAAGAATTCTCAGCCCTCGGAATCTGGCTGATGACGCAGCCCTTGAACTTCTCCGTCAGTTTCCAAGCTTCGGCCAAGTAAGCAATCATCCTTGCCTTCTTGGCCTCATACTCTGCCGATATGTGGTTAACGACAAGCTGGGAATCGCACCGCACATCGAGGAACCGGACTCCCAGATTAATGGCCAGTCTGAGTCCAGCAAGTAAAGCTTCGTACTCCGCTTCATTGTTGGAGGCCTTGAAGCCAAGCCTGATGGCGTACTGAATGGTGGTTGAGTCAGGTGCAACTAAGACGACCCCTGCCCCGGCTCACTTCGAATTAAACAACCCATCCACAAATAGGGTCCATATATCATTCTCTGCTTCTGTTCTAGCCTCCTCGGGAGGAGGTAGTGCCAGAGGGACAGCCGATGTCGCTTCTGGATTATCCGATACCTCCAAATTTGTGTCTTCAATCTCACGACTCGGAATGGTGAACTCGGCTATGAAATTAGCCATGACTTGGCCTTTGATCGTGGTCCTTGGCCGATATTAAATGTCGAACTCTCCAAGTTCTATCGCCCACTTGGTAAGCCGTCCAGACACCTCAGGATTCTGGAGGACTTTTCGGAGATGGGAATCTGTGAGGACAATGATGGAATGCGCCTGAAAGTATGGACGCAACCTCCGAGCAGAGACGACTAGGCTGAGGGCTAGCTTCTCCATGCTCGGATATCGAGTCTCAGCCAGAACCAAAGCCTTACTGGTGTAGTAGACTGGATGTTGCTGCCCTCCACCTCTCGGATGAGTGCCAAGCTAGCGGCTGAGGCGGAGACCGACAAGTACAGAAATAGAAGCTCACCCTATTCGGGCTTGGATAGCAAGGGAGGTGACCCTAGGTACTGTTTCAGTTGTTGAAAGGCTTATTTGAAGTCTGGGGCCCACTCCGCTTTCTTGTGACCCTTCAATTGCTGGAAGAAGGGGAGACACTTGTCAGTGGCTCTGGATATGAATCGTTCGAGCTCGGCGACTCGTCCGATGAGGCACTGGATCTCTCTCATCATCTGTGGCAAGCTCATGTCGAGTAGAGCCCTGATCTTATCGTGGTTTGCTTCGATGCCTCTTTGACTGACCTGAAACCTGAGGAATTTACCTGATCCCATACCGAAGACACACTTGGCGGGATTTAGCTTCATACGATATTCTCGGAGGATCGATAAGGTCTCTCCAAGATCCGTAACATGGTCAGATGCTTTTACGCTCTTGACGAGCATGTCTTCTACGTATACCTCCATGGTCCAACCAATCAATCAGGCAAACATCTGATTCACCAGTCTCTGGTATATTGCCCCAGCGTTCTTCAGGCCAAAGGGCATGACCCGGTAACAGTAAAGTCCCTTGTCCGTGACAAATGTCGTCTTCTGGCTGTCTAGGGGGTGCATGGCTATCTCGTTGTAGCCAGAGTACGCGTTAAGGAAAGTGAGAAGCTCATGCCCGGCTGTTTTGTTAACCAGTTAGTCGATCCGAGGCAGAGGAAAGTTGTCCTTGGGACATGCTTTGTTCAGGTCCGAGTAGTCCACACAGACCTGCCACTTCCCAGTAACCTTCTTCATGAGGACCACATTTGCGACCCAGTTAGGGTAGTGAACTTCTTCGATGAAGCCCACGTTGAGGAGCTTCAACACCTCCTCAGCGATGATTGCATACCTTTCGAGCTCAAATGCCCTTCTCTTCTGCTTTACTGGCTTGTGTTCGGGGTCCACATTCAGTCTGTGAACCATGATCTCATGAGTGATTCCCACCATGTCTTCGTGCGACCATGAGAAGACGTCCTTGTGCTTTCTGAGGAAGTTCAACATTTGTGCCTGTTGCTCGGAATTCAGCAATGACCCGAGCTGGACTGTTCTGCTCGGATCAGCCTCCTCGAGCGGGACGGTTACTAATCCTCTATGAGTGAGTCCTCCGCAAGATCCTTGGGGTCGAGCACATTAATCGTTAGGGCTTGCTTTGCTAAGCCCTTCCTTAATGCCACTGAGTAGCATCTGCGCACCTCGCGCTGATCTCCTCGGACATACCCAACTCCTCCTTCGGCGGGGAATTTCATTATTATATGGTAGGTTAACATAACTACCCTCATTGCGTTAAGGGATGGTCGTCCTAGATGACGTTGTGCACTGATGGCACATTCACTACAAGAAAGTCTACCAGTAGAGTCACCTGATTCTGCCCTTCTCCCGCTGTGACCGAGAGGGAAATAGCGCCCTCGAAGATCACCTTATCTCCAACAAACCCGTATAGTGGGGTCATCATAGGTCGAAGGTGCGACCGGTCTATGCCCATCTTGTCAAATGCCTCATAGTAGAGTACATCGACTGAGCTCCCGGTATCGACCAAGATGCGGTAGATCTTATGATTGGCGATCTTCATCACGACTACCAAGGCATCGTCGTGCGGGTGTTGGATACCTCGCGCGTCGTCTTCTGTGAACGTGAGGCTGCAGGGACTTACTTTGGGTTCTTTCCTCTGTCTCTCTGCCGAGCCGATGTAGTGCTCGGGATCAGTGCTCCTTGAATGGGCCTTGCGAGCCCTGTTCGAATCTCCGCCGTCGGACGGGCCACCAAATATTGTTCGGATCTCTGGGGCCTCGTCCTCGGCCTTCCGCGGTTGCTCATCTTTCCGAGTCCGCTTCTCTTCCTTGACATACTGACGCAGGTGACCCTTGCGGATGAGCGTCTCGATTTCATCTATCAAGTCGACGCAGTCGCTGGTATTGTGACCGTGGTCATGATGGAAGCGGCAATACCTGCGTTTATCCCTCGTCAATCTTCATGCAACTCGGCCAATACAATAGCTTCTGGTCTCGGATGTCGAGCAATATCTACTCGGGGGACGTGTTGAGAGGAGTGTATGAGTGGAACTTCCTCTCTGGCTTCCTGCTAGGCCTTCGATCTCGGGAAGCATCATCATCCGACCTCCTCTTGTCCAAGTGTCATAACGCCTCGTCCCTCTGCCTCTTTCCTTTAGTCGATTATTCGGCCATCTGATTGCTCTTATGCGAACTGAAGAACTCCTCGACGTTCGTGTATTTCTGGGCTTAGCTCATGAGTTCGCCGAAGGTACTCGGAGGATTCTTCCCTATGGAGAATAGGAATTTTCCTTCCTTGAGCCCATTGATCATGGCTGACAGTGCCATCTTCTCGTCATAGCTATCTACCTGCAGGGCCTCATTGAAGCGGGAGATGTAATCCTTCAATGACTCCCCGCTCTTCTGCTTAAGGGTAAGGAGATGAGTAGACGGTTTGTGGCTCTTCTTCCGACAATAAACTGAGTCAGGAATAACCTGTTGAGCTCCGCAAAGCTCTTGATGGAGTTCGGCTTGAGTTGTCGATACCAGTTCCTTGCCAACCCGTTCAGAGTTATCGAGAAGGCTCTACACATCATTGCCTCTGAAGCTAATTGGATCTGCATCCATGATCCGTAAGATTCGACATGTTCGGTTGGGTCTCCAGACCCCGAATATTGGATGACGGGAGGCATCCTGAACCTCGGAGGTAACACCTCGGCCATAATGTTGGTGGTGAAGGGAGGTTGGGTCTCTTCCATCATCGCCTGAACAGCAGTTGGGACGGTGGTCGGCTGTTGGTTCTACTGCAATGTTTTGATCTGGTCGCGAAGCTCCTTAAGCTGAGCTTCTCACGGGTTTTGGTTCTCTGTCATCGCTTCCTGGGGAGCCTCCGCCTCAGGCGTTTTATCCTGTCTTCTTCTCTCCAGCCGATGGCAGAGGTCGGTTGGGGCCAGAGCTGAGGTTGTGGACACATAGGACAATTCCGTGTTCTGTGTAGGATCCGAGGCTTGGGCAAACCGATTATGGGATGTTGCATTCCGCGTAGGATTAGGAACTCGGGCAGATTGATTCTGTGACGCGGAGTTCCGCGTAGGGTTAGGAGCTCGGGTGGACTGATCTTGGGACGCCCTGATTTCGTAATTACGAGCCTAAAGCTATATCAATTGTTTAGTAGTTCCAAATCATTCTGATATTGTTATGAATAGATTTTTTTTTCTATATATATAATTTTATTGAGGACCTTAATAACAGTAGAAGGGAGGGAGGTAGGGATCCAATGGCAGAATAGAATATGTGTGTGTGTATATATATATATATGAGAGAGAGAGAGAGAGAGAGAGAATGAGTGTTGTCCAAGCTCTTACAATAGCTAAATAAATGGCTGCCTCTACTGATTCCACCCTCAAGGACAGACAACAACCAGTATATGTATGCTGAAGCTAGTTCATATGTACACTCTCCTCTACTGACTCAATGGGTATGCACATTGAGTCTACATCAGGTGAGGAGCTTTAAGCAACATGTATATATGTATAGCCAATCACCACACTATAACATGAACATACAACTACCATATGGATATGTTGAAGCTAGTAAATGTGACGACTGTCCTGAGCTTGCTATGCATACGAGTGCAAAGCCAATCACACCACATATAAAAGGAACATACAATTACTGTATGGATATTCTGAAGCCAGGACGTGTTCATACTCTTCTAAGCAGGTGTATGCACATCAATTTATAATATTACACTCATATGCACCTCCATGGGAATTAGTGTGGTTAATAGATTCTATCCAGCTATATTTATGGATATGAATGTAGAATCAATAACATAACAATAGTGCATGTAGATGTTTCATGCATTTGGATGCATCCATGTGGTGTACCTTGATTTTCAAGTTTCACTGAACCATGACACCACATTTATAGCCTAGAAAAAAGAAAAAAAAAAAACAAAACAAAAAAAAATAATAATAAAACATCTCTAAGATGCAAATAGTGGAAAACATTGTGGGTGGTAACTGCTAATATGATTACCTCATGCATGAACTTCTCAGGTTGAGTTCAATGTAAAGGTGGTGGCTGCGGCTTCACCGAAGATAGTTGCTTTGGACATTGCCAAGAAATTAAGGACTACATGGATAATTCTCGACAGGTCAGTCAGAATATTAGTGAAGATTTAAAACCTAATGGGACTTTCTCATGTCAATACAATACCCCTACACTTTCAATGAAAGACTGGTATTGATATGATCTGAAAAATACACGAAAATCACCGGGTTTAGAGTACTGATAGTTCATCTCAAAAGGCAATTACTTCTGTTATTACTTCAGCAGAAGAGTGCGTGGATTTCACAACTTTTCTGAGCATACTCAAGCTAAACTTACCACTTTACAGGTGCATATATGTCAAGATCACTTGACCCCCAAATCTCAGGGTCGTATAGCACAACTATACATATAGCATTTTACCAATTTATTCTTATAATATATTTGACATATTTTTATTGATTTATGGTTTTTATAGTTTAAAATCATTTTTAGTAATAAAAGATTCGGTAATACAAAAGCTTCAGGTATGGCTGAGAAATATCCAACACAGGTCCCATACTCACACCATCACTTGTCATATCTGACATGGATACCATGAGGGATTCAAAAGATGCAGGATAATATATACAGTCCGAAGTCCAAAACTTCTTGCGAGGGAGCAAAAAGGGTTCATTAGACTTGGCTGTCGTATGTCTGAAAATGACAAGGACAAAAATTATAAGAAAGTTTTTAGATACGAACTTTTATACTTAAAACTCAGAGCATTGGCAATTTGATAGTTTTATTCCAGAAATATTAGTGCTTTACAAGGGCATACAATCATCTTTCTATAGTTTCTTTCCTAACTCGAACAGTGTTGCAGACAGATGAAGAAAGATAAGAAATATTTCCTGGAAAAGCTATCATGTGGAATTTCAAGGATGAAGCGTGATGACAGTGTTGAAGAGTTGAGGGGCCCAAAAGACAGTGATACCAACAAAATGCACACAGTTAGAAGCCGGAACAGTCCTGTGACATATGATGAGATGATACCAGGGACGCCTGATGATGAGACATCACCAAAGACACCAGATGATGCGATGAGACCAGGGACACCAGAAGATGATCTTTTCAGCTTGGAACTCTCCCCTAGGAGTAAGTCATCCATCATCACACTCAAAGTGGGATTTAATGATAACACCCAACAAGTTTCAAACAAGATGTTGGCTAGATTGCTTGCCCTTGTCGCTCCCCTTGTTGTGCATGATTGGAAAAGAACAACAAGAGGCACAATTAGCAATATCATCAAAATTCCCCAAAAAAGTTAAAGAAAACAATTAATTTACCCCTTATCAAAATTTAGGCCAGGGCTTAGGAGTCTGATTGAATCTTGCTCTTTAACAACAGCAGATAATAATCGCTGAGAGGCCTGTGTATGGCAAATTTAAAACATCTTGGAATACAGGTGCTTTGACAATTTGTATGAAATTTTTCCTAATGATGACAGAACAATGAGAAGATTTCTCTCCAATATCTTCTACTTCCAAGAACCACACCTCAGAACAGGAATCTTATAGCTGAGGTGTCACTCCTGCTCCTGTTTCTGGACCCATTCTAGCTACAATCACTTCCACTACTGTGATTCTATCAAGACTTCATTGTCAAATCAATTTAGTGACTGCTATATACAGTGTTGTGATTTGTGAATATACCATCTCTAACATGATTTCCCAACTTCTGTGAACAAAAACCCTGTGTTAGTTTTTACTTAGATCAGCATACAAAACTAATATCAATATAAGTTCCAGTCAATTTGAGTGCTGCGTCCAGATGAAAATATGTTACAGGGAGCTTTCCAAATATATATGTTATAGGGAGTTACCCTATTCCTCTTGTATAGAGGATCTGCACATGATATGTGCACATATATCTGCGTGACTGTGTATGTCCTCCCAAGAGGCTCCTGGTTCCTGAATTTTCTGATCTACTCTGCGAGTAGCAAAGCTGATCCCTTTCTGTTAATGATGCACATATATCTTTTTCCGTTTCTTTCTTCTTCTTTTCTCAAAGATCTGATCCAATAATCTGCTTGGTTCCAGTAACCAGGGGCGCATACAAGAATAGCTTGGTCAAAGAGCCCAGAACTGATAACGAGCCCCAATGGAGTAGCACAACAACATCCTCATTTTCTAAATCAATATCAAGTGAACTTCTCCAGTCGCTAAGCCCAAACATGAGAAACCCTGAGGCCTCATCAAGTTCCAGTTTTAATGAGGCAAAACATTTTCCCCTTGAGAACAAAAGCTACATAGACAGCAGATGTACAACTGCAGAAGATGAAATGCCAGATGCCATCCTAGACGGTCAAAAAATGGACCAAGCAGAAGATAATGAAATATTGTATTCAGATCCAAGGCAAAGGCAGAGCGGCTTTTATGCTCGGGAGTTTTTCATGTTTGGGCTTACAGTGAATTCTGTTTGTTCAGAATGTATGAATGAATGGCCAAAGATTGGATCAACAACAGATTTCACTTACGCGGAGCTTGAAGCTGCTACGAACAAATTTTCCCAGGAAAATTATCTATCTGAGGGGGGATTTAAACATGCAAGTTCTCAGGGGGAGAGCGAATTTAAGTCAGAGGTACACGTACTAAGCAGGGCTAGACACAAGAATGCTGTCATGCTGCTGGGTTTATGTTCAGAAGGAAATCAGAGGCTGCTAGTTTATGAATTCGTCTGCAACGGTTCACTGGACAGACATCTCTCAAGTAAGAATGAATGAAAATAATTTACTGTGATTTTATCTTTCTTCTTTTTTTCCAAGAAGGCTATTGTTCTAGCATGGCCCTACCATGAGTCCAATTTTTTCACTCTGGGAAAGACTGCAGTTCCATTTTTATTTTCCTTCTTTAATTTAGCAGTAGATAATAGGCAGTTAAATGTATCTAACCGAAGTCTCCAAATCCATAAGATTAAAACCAAACTAGGTAGTTCTAGCATAGCAGCCCCTCCACTATAAAGATGCATTAAAGCTTCCATCATTATCAATTTCTGTAAAATTGAAAAGAAACCAAAAGCATAATAGTTCTATAATATATTTTCTTCTATCTACATAAATAACATCTTTTCAAAGTTGCATCTAAGGCTCTTCCATGTGAAACCTATAGAAAGGGGAGTCAATACATTGTTTCACGTTTTAAGTACAGACATCATTCATTGTTTCCATATATTCTCTCCCACGAATCCTAGAAATAATACACTATTAGATAATAACTCTAATTAACCTGTGATTGTACAACTTACTTGAGCAATAAATAAGAAAGGAAGAAAAGAAAAGAAAAAAGACATCATTCATTGTTTCCATATATTGATTATATTCTCTTCCACAAATCCTAGAATAATACACTATTAGATGATAACGCCAATTAACCTGTGATTGTATGACTTACTTGAGCAATAAGTAAGAAAAGAAAAGAAAAAAAAAAAAAAAAAAAACGAAAGAGTGCAAAAAGGTTTGCCCAAAAATGTTGCTCATATATATAAATCAACCAGGCTGATTCAGGACAATCAAGCAGTCACCTTAGAAGTTGTGCTTCATCAACATTTTGAAGAGAAGTTTGCCATTTTTTTTCTGAAGATACAAGCTAGATTTGCTTGAATATACCCACCAAAACACAAAACCTGGTAATAATTAGTCTCCCATCAAGAACAGAGATGGCTAAAATCCATGCCAACATTTAACAACCACAATGAAGCCCCATTCCAGTTTAAACTGAAGAAATGCTCAACTGCCCAGAATCTCAATGTCCTTCAGATATCGCATTCATTTTCTAGAAGTTACTTCACTTTTCATCAACTTGTAGATGCGCAACTCCTAACCAGAATGTTATGTGCATGAGGGAGATCTTTCAAAAGGATATTTGACTCCATCCAACAACCAAAAAAAAAAAAAAAAGACTTCCTCATATTACTATTTCTATTTTCTATTAGATCATGTGATCTTCAATGTTTTACAAAAGAAGGCTCATGCCTCAACCTCAAGGACAATCACCTTTTGCCTTGGCTTTTGGCACCTTGTTTACATTTCAAGAACACTAGTCGTTGCCCTTTCCACTATAAGATCTGAAGTCTAATCACAAAACAATTTGCCAAACCGATGCAGAAAAAAGCCCCAAAACTCTGAGTTGGAAAGACAGGATGAAAATAGCACGGGGAGCTGCTAGAAGATTGCAATATCTGCATGAAAACAACATTATCCACAGAGACATGAGGCCCAACAACATTCTTGTAACCCATGATTACGAACCCTTGGTATTAACCTACAACTATCAAGCTCAAAGCTTAGAGAACTTATTTTTAGATGTAAAAATATTCAATATTTACACTGACTCGAATTTGATTGTTAATGTATTATTAGCTTGGAGATTTTGGACTTGCAAGAACTCAAAATGAAGGGTCAGATCACTCCTCAGATACTAGGGTTGTTGGAACTTTTGGCTATTTGGCACCTGAATATGCAGAAAGTGGGAAAGTTTCAACCAAGGCAGATGTATATTCCTTTGGTGTAGTTCTATTACAGCTGATCACAGGTCGGACAACAATAGACAAGGAGCTCGGAGAGAAAAGTCTCATAGGATGGGTAATGATTTCATCATTGCATGTTTTCCTCCAAAAGCAGCACTGTAGTAACTGAAGTTCTTAAAATCATTGTTCGAAGCATCTCCAACATTATTGAAATATCTCCGATATTACTCTGCGATACCGATAATACTAGTAGTATCATAAATTCTAGGTATCGACGATGCATCGCTAAATATCACCAATATTTTTTACTGTGTAAATTCCAGGTGTCGTTTGTATTGCCAATGTATCGATATCACCAATGTATTGCCAATATTTTTTACAATGTAAATTTCAGGCGTTGCTTGTATCTCCAGTGGATTGATGATATTTTGATAATATCGCCAAAAATCTGTTTATTAATTTATTTTATTTTTAAAAAAAAAAAAAAAAAACGCATGGTTGCATGCAGTGTTCAATTTTGTCGACGATAATATCACGATATTATTGTAATCATAGCATTTCAGCGATATTTCGATAATATCGCCAAAAATCTGGTTATTAAAAAAATTCCATTTCATTTTTTGTAAGGGTGCATGGTTGTATGCAGTGCTCAATTTTGGGCTACATGAGCGATATCGAGACCATAATCTTTCGTTTCCATTCCAGTTGTTAACAATTTCATGGGAAAATGTTGTGTTGTTGATATTCTGAAATATCGATGGATGTTTGGATGGAAGGTTGGATGGATAGATGGGATGGTTGGACTGATTTCTTATGACAACACATGCTTTTAGGCCCTCATTAAATCGAACCTTATTATGTATGCGTTCTTTTTGCAACTTTTTTTTATTCCTAATATGCAAATATGTGTATTTTAGCATCTCTGAAGTATCACTGAAAAATTGCACCGTTTTGACCATGTTTTCCCAATGTTTCCCCATATTTTCAGTTATTAGCGATATCGTTATTGTTTCTGTATCCCCGACCAGCGAAACTTGCAGTGATACCGATACTTCGAACACGGCTTACAATAACATGTTAGTTACTCTTAATGAATTTTACTTATGTTCAGTTCTTTATCTTTTTACCAACTGGCACGACCACTTTTGAAGGAAAGGAAGTACCCAGACTTAATAGATCCTAGGATTCTGGACTCACATGATGTCCAACAACTCTTCTGCATGGTTCAGTTAGCTGAAAAATGTCTCCGCAAGGATCCTGAAAGAAGACTATCCATGGACAAGGTAAGCTTGAGCATAATTTCAGTACACATGCAGGTGCATAAGTTTGCACTTTCAAAAAGAGAATCTACAGGGGAATCTATCAAACCTACAGGTCAGATGCCCAGGAAAGTAACTAAGAGAAGTAGAGAACTGTCCCTAACAGAACCTATCTTGAGTTTAGAAATGAACTATAATCCATCCACTCATACAGTGATCATAAAACTATTGTCTAAAACTCCCACCTCCTGCTTTTCATTCTAAAAACTTCCAGCCAGTAAAATGCAGTATTTTTCTAATGTTCGCATGTTATTCATGTTTACAATTTACATTTCTGGAGTCCCATGGTAGATGAACAGAAGGTAAGTTTAGAGGAATCCCATACAGTTGGGGACTAGGAAATCAAAGACAAACATCACTGTCAATACATTCGCAGATCATCAAAATAACATATTGGATTTATGGTTGAAAATATTTCAAAGAAAGGGAAGGCTTGAAATGGTTTAAAAAAAGGTCTCATGGAAGAAAATATTTAGATGAAAACAATTCCAGCATAGAGTTCAATTCCCCTGTAGAATGAACTGTACAAACTGTGATATTTTCTCGACTACTTTATTGATTGTCATTGCTTCAGGTTGTGGGCACATTACAACGCGTACACAAGAATGAAACAGTTAGTGGCATTGAAGATTTCTCTCCAGCCAACTCGGATTCAGAAAGTAGCATCCCAGAGTCTAATGATACACATGCGGACAACGAAACAGTTGCAGAAGAAAGGCGGTTTAGTCCAGAATTATCACCAGTCAGTAGCAGGAGTCAGATGAGTGAAGCATTTTCAACAGCATCTTCAGCAAAAACCTCTTCGACATCAAACACATCCAAAAGCTCCAAAGGTTCGATTTCAAGAGGTAGAAAAGGACACAGAAATAACAGAATTGAATCTGGAAGCCAACCACAGTTCCCTTATGGCAACATGCTCAATTAATGTAATGTTGGAAGGATTCTATTCTTCTGTGCAGTTAGTGATAGTTCCTGAAAGAAAACTTGCAGTTTTCGTTTGCTGAAGAAACACACGATCTGTAGAGGTAAACTTTGCATTTATTTAAAAGCAAGCCATCTAAGCAGTCATAAAAAGCGTACAAGAAAATCTGTAAACTTGCTCCCATATTATTGTTCACTGAAGGAAGCCAAAGGATTTATCATGCAGGCTCCAAGGAAATTAACCAGCAAGAAAAATGATAGGGTTTGCCAATTATGATACCCAAATAGCATCAATGGGGATGCAAGATGTCGTTTTCTCCATTTCTCATTCAAACTAAAAATACCTCGTAAGCAGTAGCCTTTTTAATTGCTTGCTCTAATGCTGACCAATTTGTAGCAATTGGGCTATTATCAAATCAAGCATCCAGAAAATAAAAATAAAATTCAGGAGTGTGAACATAAAAATGCCTCCCTCCCCCTCCTCCCTACAATATGGTGTCAAAAAGATAAATCCTAAAAATATGCCAACTCTGGCTCTCAATGGGATGGCAATGAGAGGCATTTATAGTCAAAGATTTTCTTTTTTCCTTCCATTAATTTCTCTGCAGGCAGTTCTAAAGGAGCCCCAGTAGAGTTAGTCTGCTAGAACCTAGAGATACATGCAATGCACAGAAAAAGGCAACATCAACCTTCTCAAGTACCACCAGCCACAGGAAATAACTTACTGGATCCCAACTTCTCCAGAAAATACTCTGTAGGATGTCCCAGTGGAGAGCAGGGGCTCAAATTTGAAATAAAAGCAAAACAGTAAACACCAGCAATTCAGGGGAATTTGTATTTGATATGAGACAGAATGCATGCTTGAGTCCATAACAAGTTTTATTTACATGGATAACAATGGATATATTAAGGAAAGAAATAAGAGAGCATACAACAGCTGCCATCCATCCCTCTGTATTTTATTTGTCTGTCTTTTCTTTCTTTTTTTTAGTTTGGATTATATTGTCAGTTCAGACTGGAACCAGTATATCAATTGGACATGAGAATAGGCCATGCACTAACCAGCTCAACTAGCAAGCTGGATGCATGAATCCATACCACGTTACTGGCAAAGGCCATATACCTAATCCATAGCTTTTCAATAACTTGTGAAAATATCTACTCGCTATGCTTCTAAACTCTACAATAGTATCTACCCACATTCCAACAAAAACTAGCAATAATTGCAACACTTGAATTTAGCATGTGACAATTGCGGGAATAATGACAGGCAATTCAGTCATTTTTGAAACGCTAAACACCAATAAAGTCATGCACAATGCGGTGGTAGATCAAGCGGATTAGCGATGTGGACCTTTTGGATGGAGAGAGAGAGAGAGAGAGAGAGAGAGAGAGAGAGAGAGAGAGAGATTGGCCCTTCTTGTAGGTCTGTGGACCTTTTGGATGGAAAGAAATTCTCGCTGCTTTGATAATAAGAAGAGTTCCGTCAAGGGGTGATGTAGAGTGACCCAATGTATTAGGGAGTGGAGCCCTTGGTCTCTTAGGGTTGGGTTTCAGTTTCTCTGCTCCTATATCTTTTCTTCTTCTTTTCTGCTTTTGTTGTCTTTCTTCTTGTCTTTTCTTTTGGCTAATAAAATCTTATCACATTTCCAAAAAACAAAAAAATGTTTCCATTTTACCAAACATTCCTGAAAAACCCTTCTCATATACTTAAGAAACATGGTTTCCAAAATTTGAAGGAAAAGGAGTGGAAATAAGCCCTTCCACCATCTCAAATGACATGGAGTTTCTCCCATTGACTTTCTCACTTCTTCCATCCCCATTTCCCTTCTTAAAGTCGGAAACTCTTCTCTTTTGTAGATTGAAACGATGACATAGGGTTGCCTGAAGGACAACGCTTCTAAGGAGTTCCTTAGTTGGGTGCGGCCAAAGGCTGAAGGAAACATTTGAATGGGCCTTAGTGTTTAGGTTGTGTCTAGGCCAATAAGGCCTTGTAGGATGTGGGCCAAATGTTGACCCAAATGCATTTTAAAACATCAACAATGCTGGGCAACTAGGACCGCACCCAACAACCAATGGTAAGAGCCAATTGGAATCCCACCAAAGAAATTACCCAAGTTGAGTTTCTCAATGGCATAAGAGAACAAGACCAAGAGGGGGACCGATTTTCTCCAAGCCTCAGGACCTTTCTAACTGAGAGGCCAAATTTTGTGGCATGTGCTCCTACCACAATTGGGTGGCAAATCTGGAATTAGCAACAATATAAGAATCTTCAAGGAACTTTCCTCCTCGTCACAGCGCATGAAAGTTCCAATAAGTATTGTGCCTTATCCCTGGAGAATTAAAAGGGATGTCTGGCTGCCTGCTCCTAATCTTGGTAGAAATTGGGGTCTGGCATCCAAGGAAAGGCAAAACCCAATAATCCTAGCAATTCCAGGATTGTTGGTCACTTATCAAAACCCGAGAGAGAGAGAGAGAGAGAGGTAAAAAAAATGAAAACAGAACCACGACCGGTGGTAATTGAAAAAGAGCTAGTAGTCTTTGGACCAGCCGCCCTTCGGTACGTAACTGAGTGGGAGTACTGGCAAAGAAAACAGGTGTTGGCCTTTACGCAACTCCCTGATCATTGAAGATGATTCTCAAAATCCTATGCTTAGGCACCCAGAAAAAGCCCCAAACCATGGAAGTTGTCTTCTACTCTAAATGAAATCAAGGATACGAATCAATCCTTAGAAGCTTCATTTAGGCACATACCTAGGGAAGCCAATTCCACATCAGATTCCCTACCAAGAGATGCAGTCCTTAGTACTTCCCAGTGTTCGAAGCATCAGTATAGCTACAAGTTTCGTTGGCCAGGGATACAGAAAGAATATCGATATTGCCGATGATATCGCTGATAACCAGAAATGCGGGGAAACATGGGAAAAACGGTAGAATTTTCAGCGAAACTTCAGGAGATATTAAAATGTACATATATGCATATTTAGATATTAAAAAAAAAAAATTGCAAAAAGAATGCATGCATAACAAGTTTCCATTTAATGGGGCCTTAAAAGTATGTGTTGTTGTAAGAAATCAGTCCAACCATCCCATCCGGCCTATTTAACCATCCAACCTTCCATCGATATTGCAAAATATCAATAACATATGATATTTCAACAAGAAATCATCAACAATTGAAAAGGAAACGAAACATTGTGGTTTCAATATCGCGCGTGTTGCGATATCGATAATATCGAGATATTATCAATAATATCAATAACAAATTGAACACTAAATACAACCATGTGCCCGTGAAAAAAAAATGAAATAACTTTTTTTTCTAATAAACAAAAATTTGATGATATTATTGAAATATCGTCGATACACTTATGATACAAGCATTACCTAAAATTTACATAGTCGAAAATATTGGTGATACTGGCAATATTAATGCATTGGCAATACAAGCGACACCTAAAATTTACATATTTGAAAATATTGGCGATTACATTAGCGATATTGATATGTTGGTGATACTTAGCGATACATTGCTAATACCTGGAATTTCTTATACTACCAACGTTATCGGTATTGCTACTAGTGTTATCGGTATAGTTGAGCTGGAGATAAAGATAATATCGAAGATATTTCAATAATATCGGAGATAATTCGAACACGGGTACTTCCTGAGATAGATGACGTGTATCCCTCACACTGACATATTATTATTATTATTATTATTATTGGGGGGTTGCAATTTGTTCGCTTTCTTAACATTCCAATACACAATGAAGTTAGTTTCCAATGATACAACAGACAACCCATGTTACTGTTCGCTTTCTTAACATTCCAATACATTATGAAGTTAGTTTCCAATGATACAACAGACAACCCATGTTACTTTACTGCAACAAATGTAATCGCATCTCATTTCAAGATTGAAAGCTCCCATCAACATTGCACGTCTTATGCACATCGGTTCGCTTTCCAAGGTGTAACTCCACATAAATTCACCTCTTCTCAACATGGTAGGGCCAAATAATATATTACAGTAAAAGAAGGCAATCCAATAAGCACAACAGACATTTCTGCAAATACAGCTTCTTCCAGGACCTTGTAATAATAAGGTGCTACACAAAAATAGCACCTACGAAGAAGTACAAACTAAACTGGTCTTCATGAAATCAGCAGCAGCAGCTAACATTAATGGTTAACACTTCAAAGCAGCAGAGATCACTTATCTACGAATTCCTGAGACTGAATTGTCCTCAAAAGCTCCCTCAAATTAGCCAATACATGACGTGGCCCCAAACTTTGAATGCCAATATAATTCAAAAGCTGCTCTAAATCCTACATAGACCAAAATAAATAGTAAGGCACATTTAAACAGAACAAAAGCAAAATTAGGAAATAGCACAATCCATAATGCGAACATATCAACACACAGCATTTAATTGTGATAGTGTGAGTGGGTGACAACTAACGACAAGACATTAAATAATTCGAGAAGAAAGATTTTTGAAGACTCAAGCATAGATCAGAATGTCTCCAAGATTAATTAAACAATCTAAAAGAAACTTGTTTTGGACAGAGCCATCTCACTAGAGTAACATGAAATGGGTACATGCACAGGTTGGATCCAACCATATATTGGGCCCTTTCAACAGATGGCGTATGATTAAAAGATCACACCTGTCAGGTATTCCTATGCATATGATCAGTGGAATAAAAACAACAATAGACAAATATTCTGTAGGGTAGATTACAGAAACTGACGTACAGGATTGTCTAATAGACTTAATTTTTGAAACATAAGCTATCCTCACAGAGGCCAAATAGAAAGATGGACCTGATTGATAATTCAACTTGCCACATGTACTGTGGAGCAATGGCTCTATTTCAATTCTTGAGGCTCTACCTTATCACTCTTATGGATTAAACGAAGGTAGTTAAGACTATATGGAGGAACCAGCAAATGTCATACATGTATATGATTGGTGCCACCTAATGAATGGGATTGCTTGATTTTTGAGTCAGCGCATGTTAAGACTGCCCATAGATCTTAAGAGTGGGTTCCGCCTATGAATGAACCCATATCAAATACCATAAGCATTACTTTTCATATATGTGTGACAAACACTGGATCATCCTAAGTTTAGATCATAACACAGTGTTGGATTTGAACTTTGAAATACAATGGAATATAAAGTTTTTCAAAATCCATCTTAACTAATCTATTCCCTAGGAGCCCATCGTGATAAATCTTAGATTTCTATTATTAAAAACCAAGATGAATGATCAAGACCTTACATTGGTGTGATTGAATCGTGTAGACGATTTTTCCATGAAGAAGTTGTCAATGCCAAGGTATTCTACAACGGCAACCACTAATACCGTCACGATATGGGCTATAACAGCCATCGTGGCCCCTATAATGGCCGTTTTAGCCTTTAAAAAAATAAAATAAAATAACCCACATAGGCACCATAATGGGCCGTTATGGAGCTTTTTCCGTCACGGTCGTTATGCAATTACAATACACCATGGGACTCAATGTAGATCCTCTACACTGAGAGGTCTCACACCGATCTACCTTAGGTGGGAAAGATCAAAAGGTTGTGATCTACTCCATTGGTGAGGGTCGAAGGAAATGCATACTGTCCACAGGGTGGACCCCACATGTTCCACACATGCGAATGGAGAAGAGAAGATGGAAGGAGAAGATGGGATGGATGATGCACTCTTTCTTTCTCTCTCCCACTGACACCCAAGCAAGGGAGGGACATCTAGGGCTCTCTTGGTTGCCTCATCTTTGAGATAGGATCCAATTTATAAGGAGTTATGGTTTCAAGTGCACACAGGTATCGTGCACTGCCATCCTATGAACTTCCTTGTACCCTATTGTGAGGGAAGTCCGTTGATATGCCTCATCATGCATATATTCATGATCCAATCCCTCCACAATCATGGTGATATAAAACCCATGTTGATCAAGTAATGGACAACAAATCGGGGTCATTGGGTCATCATTGACTCCGGTCAAAACAGTTTTAACGGTTAAAACAAAACTTTAATGGTTGAAAACCTTCGAAAACTTGTCTAAAACCTTTAAAGTACAAGGCCCTATGGTAAAACCACTTAATAACCACTAATCTAATGAAATCTAGCCATATAACAAGTCCCTACGTAAAACCAGTGGATCATATGTTAGCCCGACCAAGAATCAATCAATCATGATGGACTACCAAGTACCACCCACCTTCATTGGCCTCCAGAAAACCTCATAAAATGAGCCAACACCAAGTCAAGATCATGACCCTTACACGTCATCAAGTCTAAAGATTGATCATATTTGATACACTATCAAGTCCTTGATCATATAATCATACTCCAGGCTAACGGGCCGCCAAACTATTGAATTGAACTCAATCCCCCAATGTAAGTGTCTAAAGGTCCAAAACCAGGATCCGGAAACCATGGCACACTTACACTCCAATGTAGGGTAAGGCCAAAGGCATAACCGAAACCAAGTCAGCTCCTGATGGTAGAGAACTTCCATGCTGACACAAGTCAGTCCCCTCACATAGGACGATTGTACATCTCAAAGTATGATGTCCATAGATGCGTCCTAACTTCTAAGCAAATATGTTGATCATGGCTCAATAGGGTACTGAAATCCATAGACCACAACTATTATCGGTCAATGACCACTACGTCTAATCTCAAGTTCCCAATGACCAGAGGAATCAACTCTCACATAACCCGCATTACATAAGTATTTAAGGCAACACCGGACATTATCTAAGGCATATTACATTGTCCAAAAGAAATGATGGTCATTGTCCAAAAGAAACTATGGTCATCAAGATCAATGGCTAAGAACGACCTTATCACATCCATGCAGCCAGTGGACTAGGGCACACATTGGTATCTAGTGCATACTTCCAACAATGTCCCACTTGCCCTAAAACCAATTTGTGAGCAAATCCATCAAGATTGCATGTCGAATGAGACTTCTTAGCCAAGACGATTAAGGAAGCATATTGAACCTCTTCTACTCTTATAATCTATCTCTGTCTCTCTAATGGCAACTCCCATTGTTTAACACACCTAGCTAGACGCCACTAGTTCCACAGTTGTCAAACACACACCATGCCTTTTTATCGCCTAACAA
The DNA here is from genome assembly GCA_021015155.1 of Magnolia officinalis. Taxonomy (NCBI): domain Eukaryota; kingdom Viridiplantae; phylum Streptophyta; class Magnoliopsida; order Magnoliales; family Magnoliaceae; genus Magnolia; species Magnolia officinalis. The sequence continues at coordinate 56,874,918 of JAJHSJ010000014.1, forward strand.
CTATAGTTCATTTAAGAACTTACTTTGATCCATGAGAGAGAGGGGTCATTTGGTAGTGCGGATTGAGGGGGGGAGTCATTGGAGGGTATTTCGAATCCAGGAGTCGTTTGGTAGCATGGATTGGAGGGTATTTGGAATCCAAGGGATTGCCAATCCTCAGTTTTATTGGGTTTTGCAATCTCTCCCTTTTGCTAAGATTACCAATCATCTCCCTATTTTACTCATTTTTAAAGGCAGGACAATTGCACGTGTAACATAGGTGTTGCTAAGCTACTAATCCATTGTACACATGGCCCGCTGATGATATCCCAAAACAATGAGATAATCAACTGCATAACTAAAATTACATCAATAGCATGATATGAACGGTCCAAACATTGGCCATGTAAATCAACGGTTAAAAACCGTTCGTAGTCGCTTGGTTGTGATCCCATGCTTCTGGCCCATTAAAGGATTGGAATTTCATTAATTTTTTGCCAAACTATATATTTCAATGGGCTGATTACAATCATTGTGTCAACCATCACATATGTACACTAATTAGGGATATTAAAGTTGATTTTAGTAATTAAATTTAAACTCTTGTAAATACATTACATAATTTCAATGCATTGCTATTTTCGTATTTTTTGTATTACATGGATTCTAAATACAAACTGTCAAACACAATTGAAAGATTGGGAATCACCATTAATTCTGATTCCCCTTGATTCGGAATCCAAGTATTTGAAATCCGAGCTCCCAAACGAGCACAAAACCTTCCACGCATATAGCACACTTGGATTATTACATAACTACCCAGCATATCACATGCTAAATGACAGTGCTACCTTACAAGCAACATAACTAACTCCGCATTTAACATATCATCATGAGAAGCATATACATCCACATAGGTGGAAGCAATTCCCAAGGTGGTTCTGACATGAACACCCTCCAATGAAAGCTAGGGTCATTGCGGTGTCAATTTTCCTCCTACTGACTAAGACATTCATCTCAAGTTTGATACTATGTGCAAAAGTGCACTATAGAGATCCTAATGAGTTGGATTGATTAAGCCTTTCGACATACATCCCTTGGGTAAATTGGAATTCTTTGAATACCGCCCCAAATACAATCATCTTGATAGAAAAATAATCACACTAATAATTATCCCTTTATTATTATCTTGATTAGCATCCCTTCTTTAGTGCTCACGATCAAGCGAGGTAAAAATGTCATTTATTCATTCATGCAATGCGATTGTGGAACCACACCATATTTATGATTCATCAAGTATCACTGAGTAATACATCCAAGGCCATCACTCTCATCACTACTATCTAGCACATGGGTGGTGACATTAAGGATCAAGATAAGTGATTGATAACAGCAACTCATCCACAATTACATCTGATCAAACATCAAGATATGTGATTGATAACAGCAACCCGAACGGGTTTGTACTAGGATGTCATCAGTGGAATTCATGCAACTGTCGCACGATATCTCTCTTAACATCTATGGATGGAATCCAGTGCCATAATCCCTAACACGAGATACCTAAAAGAGAGGAGAAAGTCAATCGCATAACATTCTCAGCATGAATTATACATAAGACAATAGATCAACACATAGTACTACCAAGGAGGAATAATCATAACCAATCACATAAATAATTAAACTACCATTTCTTAAAACGGATGGATAATGGTAACCAGTCTAGTAAAACCAAACAGTTTATCTTGGGTCATTGACCCTAATACCTTCACTAGCACTATTCTACTATTTTGCTTCTTGTCCTATCATGCCCCTCTACTCCTAGCCCATTTCATGTTCGTCCTTTGCTTCACTTTCCATTTTATACCTTCTGACTCTATGCACGTATAAAGTCTAGCAGTCTATCAAATGATACATTAAGTATCACTCTTTGGGTTTCATTAAAGGTGAGAGGAGAGAGTTGTACATATTGGCTTCTTAAGCAAGTTGCTTCTTGAAGACGGCACAATTAGCATTAAAGTAGCCTTGTTTCCCACAATGCCAGCATGCCTTCTTCCCTTTACCTTTGACATTCCATTTCCTTTGTTACCTGTAGGGTTACCTACTCCTTTAGGGTAATCGTTCTTACCACCATGATCTTCGTTCCATTTACGCTTCTAAGTATTGGGCTTGCCACTAGAGGAGCTCTCAGTTAACTGTACCACATACCCCTTTTAACATATCATATTGTTGGCCTCAAAAAGAACCAATTGCTTGTCCAGCTTCTCCTCACTGTATTTGAATTCACTCATATTGTAGCCGTCGTCAATGAATCCGTTATACATAGGTATCAATGACAAGAGGATAGCATTCACAATGGTACCCTCTCCTTTGTCATGCCTAATGATCTCAAGCTCATTAGTGATTTCAAGTATTTTCATCACATATGCTAATGCGCCCTCTTTGAGTTTCGTGTTGTGCAGTTTCCTTTCAAGGGCTTGGAACTAAGTGTTGATCTGGGCATCGAACATACCCTTAAGTCGTAGGAATATACCCTGGGGCCACAGCATTTATCATGTTCCATAGTTGGTTGCGAAACACATCAGCCATAGAGGCCAGGATGTACACTTCGACCACCTCATTTTCTGTTTCCCATTTTGCGTGTTTAGCAGAGACAGCCAGAGGTTCATTATCAACCTCAAGGTTAGGCTCAGGAGAAGGAGGCTCATAAATGACATACAGTACTCGCTCAAAGGTGAGTACCAATTCGAGCTTTTGAGGCCAGATTATAAAGTTCTTCCCAGCTTCTCAAATGTAATGATGAAGGCAGTGAGTAGGAATGTAAAATAATTAGCTGATCAAGATCTATTTAACAAATATTTTTTTGGTAGTTTACCAGATTTGCTGACAGAGACGGCAATACAATCAATACTACGCTTGAGTACAAACATCAGAACCTCATGAATAATTCATGATCCCAAAACAAAGGGATCTTAATAATACAGCAAAGTCTGGATTTTCAGTGAGAATTTATTCTCTACCGATGTTTAAGTACCTAAGAATATGTATTCTGCGCCCATCAAGCCCACAAACATTTTAGATCCTTCTAGCTGAATGGAGACCATGTACTGCAAACTTGAGAAATGGATTCATTCTGTTAATAGCTTTCTCACATGTTTATTTACCTACGTGCAAATGCAGCTCCAAATACCAGGGTAATATTTCGTGCCTTGCAGGCTACTGAAACTAGAAGCAAGTTTGCCTGAAATTCATTCTATAAAGAAGACTCATGCAAATTGTATCATAAGAATCAGATAAGAAATCACTAGCAAATCACACCTTTTTCTGCCTACAGGTACTTTTTTTTTTATAGTCAAGTTGGGCTCAAACCTGAGGCCCCAATGTTGAAATAATGCCTACAGGGAAAGGTCGTGTAAAGTCTGGATGATGCAGGGGCGTTGAGGAGGCCAAAAAGAAGGAACCATAAAGGTTAAAATGTGAACTTGTACACTTATCTTTCACTTATTTCCTGGGCCACTTCTCTTCTTCTTTTCTTTTCTTTTTTAAATTTTGAAGGGTAATGGAAATTTTATTAAAGGCCCGCTTGCAAGCAAAACAGGAAAAGAATACAAGAAAGGGATCCCAATGGGATTACAGCCCTAAAACTGACACAATAAGAAAAGGATCCCAATATGCAGTATCTGTTCCTGGGCCACTTCTCGGGTGCTAAAAAGCATCAAATGATGAGAAAGTGGCCAAATTCACTAAAATTTCAAAGAAAGGAGGGAGAGAGAAAGCAGCTGCCCACAGTTTTTTTTGGTATACTCCTAATTATCTCGATTTGTTAAAATTCAATTGTTGTGCTGCTCCTCCATATTACAAACCATAAGCACACTAGGAAAGTAAACCATCACAATCTACATCTTTTCCTGCCCCAAGGCCCACAGTCCCAAGCTAAAGGCATGGGAATCAAATCAAGCATTACCCTACCATTTCAAACAAAGTGACAACCTGGTGCTACACCACAACACGTAGATACAAGCAATAGAGAAATGTCCATTGTCTCATCACTTCTAAGGCGCACAATGCAGCCATTGGTGATTAATATGTTCCTACTCACTGGATGGTCTATGTCAGGTTCCTTCCCCACCAGTAACTTGAGGGCAAGAATAAGTAGGACCTTGATATGATATCCACTGTGACAAATATTGCCGAGATTGTGAAAATATCATGATTTTTTTAGAGAGATCTTAATCAAATCATTTTTAAGAATAATCAAGCAATATTATCATGTTAATATCAGGAATTTACAAAATCTCAGCAGTTAAGAATAATCAAACAATATTATCGGGTTTGGGATTCTATCCTCTTCATTCAAGATGCAGTGGTCCATGCCCACTTTGGTGGATAGTTTTTTGAAGGCAGGTCATGGGGTTTGTCTTCCAAAGCAAGCTCAAGCGAAATGGCAGATGGCGAGTTTTCAAAATCCAGTAATGTGACTCCTTATTAGCTGAGTTCTAAAAAGGGGATTTTTTATACTCTGGTGGCATATTACACTTGATACACTTACATTCAGAAAATTTTACATATGGCATATATTAACTTAAAGTAAACCAATTAAATTGTGGGACCCCTTTTCCTTTTGAAAAATGAAAGATATTGTGGGACCCGTCGTTGATAAGTCATAGTTCCCAAATCAAATTGTTTGAACAATTCTAACCGCTGATTTGGGAACACTTGTTGAAATAGGACCACTGGATATTCTTTGCTCTTCACCATCCAATGTCCTCCAATTTGATGGTCAGATGATTAAATAAGCATAATTTCAGGCTGATTGCACTAGTAGGATGAGTGCCATAGATTCCATGAATTTGTGGCTGATTTGGGGCATCTAGTGGTCCCCCAAATTGGTGACGCTATTCATCCAAATTTAGTTTCTTTTTTTTTCTTGAAAATTCTAGGGAAAAATGATGTCAAATGCTTAGGGATATACATCAGTGAGATGAGAGTCATAGATTACATGATTTCAAGGCATTTAACTGGTCCCCCAATCATCAAAACTATTCATCCAGATTTATTTTAAATTTTCTCTTCTTCTTTTTCTTATAATTACTTGAGGGGAATGATGTCAAATGCTTAGGGATATGCATTAATGGGATGAGTGTCATAAATTGCATGAAATTCGGGGCAATTTGAGAGCATTCAAATAGTCCACCAAATCAGTGACATTATTTATCCGAATTTAATTTCAATTTTCCTTAAAATTTCTTGGGGGAATAATGTCAAATACTTAGGAATGTGCATTAGTAGGATGAGTGTTGTAGCTTGCAAGAATTTCGGGCCAATTTGGGATCAATTTAAGCCCATCAAGTTAATAACATCATCAGACAGGCCGAAACACCATTCTAGCCAATGAGTGAACCATTACACCATCATAAACATGTTCAGAACCACAAAAGAATACATATTTGGAATCCTCTCAATATTTTTAATTTTTTTAGACATTTTTTCTTTTAAAAAATCGACCGTTGTAGGGTTGTAATGACCGTAACATGTAACAGTTTTCAGCCGGTCCTTCATACCCACCATTACCGTTATGGAATACCTTGAACGAGGTATTGCAAAACGGTTATGTAACAATAATGGTGGTAACCATTACGCGTTATGAGGCCATAATGGCCGTTATGGAAAAAATGGCCCGTAAGGTGTGCCATATCCGTTATGATACGGCCGTATCGGCCGATACGTAACGGTAACGGTTAACACCGTTACGCGATACGGGGTCGAAACGGCCATTACGGATTTCTGTGACCGTAACGGCTGTTACGGGGCCGTTACGGGCCATAACGGCCGTTACGGACCCGTAACGGCTGTTACGGGCCTTTATATATATTTTAAATTTTAAAAAAAAAAAAAAAAAAAAACTTACCTTTTTCCTTTCTTCTTCTTCTTCTTCTTCTTCTTCTTCTTCTTCCTTTTCTTCTTATTCTCAGGCAGTTGCGGCTGCGGCTGCGGCCCTGCTGCGGTTGCGGTTGCAGCTCTTCTTCTTCTTCTTCTTCTTCTTCTTCTCTTCTTCTCTCTCTCTCTCTCTCTCTCTCTCTCTCTCTCTCTCTCTCTCTCTCTCTCTCTTTTTTCTTCTCTTCTTTCCCGCTTTTTTCTTTTCTTTTCTTTTCGGTTTCCCTCTCGCCCCCTTTTTTTTTATCTGCAGGTGCACCACGCACCAGCTGCTATAGGTACGTGTCACGCTAAGACGAGCGCTGACACTCCTCAAGCTTCGAGTTGTACGAACGGTTCGAAAGAGATCAAGGTTACATGGGCTCCACAGTGATGTATTTATTATATCTACACCGTTCATCTATTTTCAGATATCATTTTAGAGCACTACCAAAAAATTGAATTATATCCAAAGATCATCTGGACCACACCAAAAATAGCAGCAGAGATAATGATTTTCACCGTTAAACAATTCGTAGGGCCACCGTAACGTTTATTTTCCATCCGATCTGATCAGACCCGAGTGGGCCCCACCATGATGTATATATTTTATCCATGTCGTCCATCCATTTTGCCACATCATTTTAGGTTAGGATCCAAAAAATTAGTAATATCCAAATCTCAGGTGGACCACACCATAGGAAACAGTGGTTATAGAATGCTCACCATTAAAAAATTCTTAAGGTCCACTGTAATGTTTATTTTCAATCTAACCTATTAATTGGGTCACAATGACATGGATGAAGGGAAAACACACATGTCAACTTGATCTAAAACTTTTGTAGCCCCCAATAAATTTTTAATGGTGAACATTTAATTATTATTGTTTCTTATGGTGCAGTCTACCTGAGCTTTGGATGTGCCTCATTTTTGGGCTCATGCCCTAAAATTATTTGGCAAAATGAATGGACGGTGTGGATATAACACATTCATCACGGGTGGGGCCCAAAAAACTTTGACATGTGTGCTACACTTCACGATCCGAGTCCCGCCTAATTCGGGCCTTAAAAAATTGTACACGAGACATATATTAACTTAAAATTTAGCAATTAAATTATGGACTACAATTGCTAACTCACAATGCCAAAATCAAATTGTTTAAATAGTTTTAATTGTTAATTTGTGGACTTTTATTTTTTAAAATAGAGCCTTATGATTTTTTTCATGATTCACTATCCAATAAATGTCCACCAATTCATAAGTAGGATAATGGCAATAAATTACATGAATTTGAGGCTGATTTAGAGCATAGATTGGTCCTCCAAGTCAGCCCCAAATTAGCAACGCCATCTACCTGAATTTAATTTCGTTTTTTTAAAAGAACTATTGGGAAAAATGATATCAAGTTGTTAAGTATATACATTAGATATTTAGAAAATTAAATATATGAATTTTGTAGTCAAATTCAGGTTACCTGGTTCAAAAATTAATCAGACAGTCCGATACTTCTCACCAAAGAGTGGACCGTTACACCACCATAACCATGTTCCAATTTATAAATGAATGCATATTTGGAATGCTTAGAATATTCCGAATTTAATCCATATTTTTTCATATTTTTTTAGCAAAAAAAAAAAATAATTGCGCCGTTACGCCCCCGTATCGCCGTTACGCCCCCGTATCCGTATCGGTTTCGGAGAGCACCGTTACGCCAACTGATACCGATACGGCACACCTTGCCCATAACAATCCGTTATAGGGCCGACACATGTTTTCTTTTTTCTTTTGAAAAAAAAAAATTAGGCCGTAACAGCCGCATCGTAATGGTAATGACGGCGGCCATAATGCCACTATTTACCATTATGGAATACCCTGGGTATGCCCCAATAATCTACATCCAGAGGATGAGAGCATTCTTATCCGGTAACAGATAAACTTCCCAACAAGTAGACAAGAACTCAAAATAATCTACAGGTCAACAAACAGTGGCTTAACACAAGCAATCACTTCACTAAACCTTCAATGCTAGAGAAAATACATGCCTGGTTAATTGAGGTACTAACAATCAGAATAAGTTTTTATTTTATTTTATGCCGAAAGAATCATCAAAAATTGTGATCACATATTAAGCACGGTGATGTGATAAATATTTGCATGAATTATTAATTTCTAAACAAAATCACAATTATTTCATCAAATATTAATTCCTTGAATCTCGACAACAAAATAAATTCAGGCAGAGTGTAAAAGACAATATCATAAAATTACATCAACATAGGGTAACTTATGACAGGAGACAGACATGACCAAATGCACATGAAAAATAAGCGCACCTTGTTCAACAAGAACATTGCATAAGCAGCTCTGGTTGTGTCCTGGCCTTCTAGAAAAAGAGGAAATTCTGTAGGCTTCATATTTGGGCCAGCTATTGGGTTTGACACTAAATCAGATGTGGACTCCAATGGAGGTGCATGGTCAAAAATGTATGAGCATGAACCTCCCAAGCGTAGAGGGTACCGAAGAGGAACGTCTAAGTAAGATGCTATAAGCAAGACAGCCTGCAATATATACGTGTTGAGTTAGAACCAAACATTGCACCAGCCTTCCAAACCATGTCAGTGGAACACGGCAAAAAACTTTGAACAAGGTCAAACGGAACTTCCAAACCCAGGTGATTTAGAAACAAACCGAGGTGCACAATATCTACCAACACTTTCTTTTTCATATTCTCAACAAACATTACCATCTAGAAACAGGTTGTGGTTAATGAATATTATGTCAAACCACCATACTAAGATGAAATTATAAGATAATAACTCACATGTGCAACGTAGCCGAGAGCAGTGGCAGACCTCTGAATCTCCTTCTTATCACTGAAAAAACTAATCTTCTTCAAAGGAGGCACAGTAAGTTGCAGCCCTAAAATGGTTAAGGATGACTTTCCTGGATTCCTGGATTCCAGGATAACTGACGAGCTAGATCCAGCACCATCCCCTGAAAATCCAATTACATGTTTCATTTTTTAACTTTTCGTAGAAGCAAAATAACAAATACAAAGCAGTACAAATTGATGAAAAGTCATTTGCAACAGAGGTAAAATCAGAAAATAACCCTGCTACTGCATGGCATCCGCCTGGATTGTTAAAGATACTTGGAGATTCCATGATTATATAAATTTTAGCAATATCTGATATTTGATCCTTTTTCTTTTTTCTTCTTTTTTTTTTTTTTTGTGTGTGTGTGTGGCACTAAAGACTAAACACAAAACAAAAGTTCAAGCCCCAACAAAAGAAACAAATACACCAAGAAAGCCCAAACAATCAAGAAGCCCACTCCAACACGTCTGATTTTGCCCTTCTAAAGACCGCATTGGTTATTCAGTTCCACCCAAAGAGCCCACAAAGCGGCCAACAAAGCTAACCTCCACTTCCCCTTTTTTTCCTGGATCCTCCCCCATGCCATGCAAGAAAGAAGGCCTCGATAGTCCCCAACATCACCCATGAAACTTTGAAGAAGACAAAAAAGCTCTCCCACACTACTTTGACAAAAGGGCAATTAATGGAAAAAATGGTAAACCGACTCCTCATCTTACAAGCATGATCTTTCAAAT
>JAJHSJ010000014.1:56884519-56933969 GCA_021015155.1 Magnolia officinalis
TGTTGGGGGCCTTACACAAAACCTTAGGATCTAGCCCTCCAGAACAAACCAGAATTATGGATAATAAAGCAATGAAAATAATCAATGCATCAATCACACACACCACACAAGAGAATTTTACGTGGAAAACCCTCAAAGAGGTAAAAACCACGGGACCTCGTCCAGATCAACAATCCACTATGAAGTAGAACGTTTACAACCTTCTTCACTCACGCAGGAGTGGATAAACAATAAGAGAAATAGAGAAAACGGAGAGATCTAACCGATTACGAGGACATAGAAGCGCTGAGATGTAGATTGCACAGTAGAGAACCTCCACGAGCAGAACCTCCCTTCTATAAGCTTCTCTCTCTCTTTCTCCCTCTCTCTCACCTTTGATAGCCCTAAACCCTTTAGCAAATCCCTTGCAAAGCTTTAGGAAACCCTCTTGCTGTTTTCTTCACACAACATACCTTAGAAAAATCCTAGGGACCCCTTTTTATAGTTTTAGGAAACTCCTTTCCGCATCCTAGTTGCGAAAGGACTTTGCGCATCCCAGTTGCGAAAGGACTTGCGCATCCTAGTTGCGAAAGGACTTGCGCATCCCAGTTGCGAAAGGACTTGCGCATCGACGGGTCAAAAAAAACCCATCAAATCTCCCCTTTTTGACCTAGGAGGGATTCACCTTCTTTAAGCCAGCCAGGTTTCTACAAACCTCAAACTTGCCCTTGAGCAAAGCCTTGGTCATCATATCTGACCCATTATCGTCCGTGTGGACCTTCTCAAGCTGTAACATCTTCTGTTCCAAAGTATCCCTGATCCAGTGATACCGAACCTCTATGTGCTTCGACTTGGAATGCTGACTCGGATTCTTGCTCAAGTGTATAGCACTCTGACTATCGCAATAGACCACGTGCTCCTCCTGCTTTAGGCTAAGTTCCTGTAGAACCTCTTCATCCAAAGCATCTCTTTACATGCCTCTGTGACTGCAATGTACTCGGCCTCTGTCGTCGACAATGCTACGACCTTCTGTAGCTTGCTCTGCCAGGAGACCGCTCCCCCTGCAAACGTGAACATGAACCCCGATGTAGACTTCCTTGAGTCTATGTCACCTGCCATATCTGCATCTGTGTAGCCCTCTAATACAGGTTTACCGTCACCATAGCATAGGCTCAACCTGGATGAGCCTCTTAGATACCGCAGTATCCATTTCACCGCTGCCCAATGCTCTTGCCAGGATTGGCAAGATACCGGCTGACAACACCAACCGCATATGCTATGTCTGGGCGTGTACACACCATAGCATACATCAAACTTCCTACAGCTGACGCGTAGGGTATCTTCTGCATCTCTTCCACCTCTTTCTTCGTCTTGGGACACTGTCTGTCGCTCAATCTGAAGTGACCATCCAGTGGAGTACTGACCGGCTTCGCTGCATTCATATTGAACCGCTCTAGGACTTTCTCAATATACCGCTCTTGTGACAGCCAAAGCTTCCTGCTACTTCTGTCACGGGTTATCTCCATTCCTAGGATCTGTCTAGCGGGCCCAAGTCTTTCATCGCAAAGACTTGCCCAACTCCTGTTTCAGCCTGTCATCTTTTTGATGTCTTTTCCCATGATGAGCATGTCATCAACATATAACAGCAGAACTAAGAAATCACCGTCTGAGAACTTACGCGTGAACACACAGTGGTCCGACTCCGTTCTGTCATACCCATGCTGTGTAACATGAACGAATCGAACTTCTTGTACCATTGCCGTGGAGCTTGTTTCAGCCCATACAAGCTCTTCCTCAGCCTACACACCATATGCTCCTTGCCCTTGACTTCAAACCCCTCTGGTTGGTGCATGTAGATCTCTTCTTCCAGGTCACCATGGAGAAAGGCAGTTTTAACATCTAACTGCTCTATCTCCAGATCCATGCTAGCCGCCAACCCAAGCAACACCCGTATGGATGTCATCTTCACCACTGGTGAGAATATCTCCTCGAAGTCTATACCTTTCCTCTGACCAAACCCTTTCACCACAAGTCTGGCCTTAAACCTCGTCTGTGAATTCTTCTGCTCAATCTTCCTTGTTCTCTCCTACACCCACTTTGTTCTCAAAGCTTTCTTGCCTTAGGCAATTTCTACCATGTCATAGGTGTGGTTCTTATGCAAGGATTCCATCTCTCTTGCATAGCTTTCAACCACTCCTCCTTATGCTCGTCGGCTAGGGCCTCAGCAGAATAATCTTCTGGCTCTCCCCCATCAGTCAGCATAATGTACTCATGCGGCGAGTACCTCTTGGACGGCTGTCTGTCCCTAGATGACCTCCTCACCTGTGGCTCAACAGGTGGATCAAGTGGGGGCTGCTCCCCTGGTCCATCTTCTGAAGGAACTCCCTCGTCCTCTGCACCTTGCTGTACTCCCCGTCATCAGGCACCACGGGAGGAGTAATCGGATCCATGTCCTCTAGCTCACCTGAACTAGGCTGGTTCTTCTCTGGCTTACCAATGTCTTCGATACACTGATCTTCAAAGAAAACACATCTCTGCTCCTGACGAGCTTCTTCTCGGTCGGATCCCATAACTGTAACCGAATTTTCATCACCGTACCCTAAGAACACACACTGCCTGATCTTCATATCGAGCTTGGACCTCTCGTCCTTTGGTACGTGAACGGATGCCCTGCATCCAAACACCCTGAGATGACTGTACGATGGATCATGTCCAGTCCACACCTTCTCAGGTACTTCTCCATTCAACGGGGCTGATGGAGACCTGTTTATCAAATACACCGCCGTGCGCATTGCTTCTCCCCAGAACGTCTTGGGCAACTCGCATGGGATAACATGCATCTGATTCTCTCAACAATGGTGCGATTCATTCGCTCAGCTACACCATTATGCTGGGGGGTCTTGGGAACCGTCTGTTCATGCCGTATACCCTGGGACTTGCAGTACTCGTGAAAGTCGCCAATGTATTCACCACCATTGTCAGTGCGGAGCACTTCAATGGTCTACCTGTCTCTCTCTCGACCATAGCATGAAACAATTTAAACACACCAAAGACCTCGTCCTTGGATTTCAAAGCATAAACCAAACCCTCCTAGATGCATCATCTATAAAAGTAACAAAATACAATGCCCCACCCAAGGTTTTTGTCCTCATAGGACCACAAACATCAGAATAAACCAAACTAATGCATGCACTTTATTAACATGAGAAGCAGTTTTAACGAATGAAACTCTATGCTGTTTCCCTGATAAACAATCAAGACAGGTTTAAGAGGCATACCTGTCACGTCTGGAAGGAGCTGCTTCTTTGCTAGTACCTGAAGCCCTTTTTCACTCATGTGGCCTAGACGCCTGTGCCACATGTCAATAGCTGAATCTTCCGCTGCGTTCAACCCACCCTTGCATACACTGACACTTGCCTTGTACAGGGGTGCAACACTTCTTTCTCTGGCTGCGATCAACGAACCCTTGATGAGCTTCCAGCGCCCACCAGCGAACCGGCTTTCATAGCCATCATCATCCAACCTTCCCGTCGACATCAAGTTGAGGCGAAGGTCTGGGATATGCCTCACATCCCTGAGAACCAATGTGCAGCCCACATCAGTTTTCACACAAATATCACCAACTCCCACGATCTTTGATACGCCAGAATTTCCCATCTTCACAGTCCCATAGTCACCTGACTTGTAGCTTGTGAAGGAGTCCCTGTGTGGAGTCGCATGAAAAGAAGCTCCGAGTCTATCACCCAGTCGGTGTCCTGACTCGTAGCCGTGAGACATACATCGTGATCTGTAGAAAGAATAACTACCATGTCGCCATCTGAAGCGACCGCAGTGGAATCTGATTCATCTTCCTTCCCTTTTCCTTTCTTGTCGTTCTTACGACATTCATGCTTATAGTGGCCCTTCTTGCCACAATTCCAGCATTCAACATCTTTTCTGTTGCTCGACTTGCCTCTTGATTTATCTCGGGCCTTCCGCCCTTCCTGTTCTTTCCTCTCCCCGTTCCTGCGTCACAAGAGCCTCTTGCTGAGTAGACCCCTGAGACTTCCTCCTTGTCTCCTCATTGAAGAGACAACTGTTACCTGTTCCATGGATATCTTTCCGTCTGGCGCGGAGTTACTTAGAGACACCACCAATGTCTCCCAACTGTCAGGCAATGAACTAAGCAATAGTAAAGCCTGCAATTCATCATCCAGGACCATCTTCATAGAGGTGAGTTGGTTCACTATATTACTGACCTCATTCATGTGCTCGGCCACAGAACCACCATCCTTGAACTTGAGATTCACAAGTCGCCTTATCAGAAATATCTTATTACCGGCTGTCTTCCTCTCATACAGCCCTTGTAATTTAGCCATAGGCTAGCGGCTGAGGTTTCCGTAGACACATGGTGGAACACCGAATCATCCAACCATTGTCTAATAAACCCCACCGCCTTTCGGTCCATCTTCTTCCAATCATCATCAGTCATATCCTTGAATTTTGCTGATATGCCTGAGATTGGAGAATATAGGTCCTTGCAATAAAGCAAGTCCTCCATCTTAGCCTTCCATATGGTCCAGTTAGAACCATTGAGGCTGATCATCCTTGAGCCACCTTCCATAATTCAAAACCGATCCTACCCGTTCAATGAACTTAGCTCTGATACCACTTTGTTGGGGGCCTTGCACAAAACCTTAGGATCTAGCCCTCCGAACAAACCAGAATTATGGATAATAAAGCAATGAAAATAATCAATGCATCAATCCACCACACACAAGAGAATTTTACGTGGAAAACCCTCAAAGAGGTAAAAACCACGGGACCTCGTCCAGATCAACAATCCACTATGAAGTAGAACGTTTACAACCTTCTTCACTCACGCAGGAGAGGAGTGGATAAACAATAAGAGAAATAGAGAAAACGGAGAGATCTAACCGATTACGAGGACATAGAAGCGCTGAGATGTAGATTGCACAGTAGAGAACCTCCACGAGCAGAACCTCCCTTCTATAAGCTTCCTCTCTCTCTTTCTCCCTCTCTCTCACCTTTGATAGCCCTAAACCCTTTAGCAAATCCCTTGCAAAGCTTTAGGAAAACCTTCTGCTGTTTTCTTCACACAACATACCTTAGAAAAATCCTAGGGACCCCTTTTTATAGTTTTAGGAAAACTCCTTTCCGCATCCTAGTTGCGAAAGGACTTGCGCATCCCAGTTGCGAAAGGACTTGCGCATCCGAGTTGCGAAAGGACTGTGCATCGACGGGTCAAAAAAAAACCCATCACATCCCTCTTAATCCCATGGGATCCGTCCGGCTAACAGGCCCTTAGGGCTGTCAATGGGCGGGCCCGGGGTCATGGCCCGGCCCGTTGACACCCTCAAATACTGTCCATAGACTCTGCAGATTGGGAATTAGAATTTTTAAGTGCACAGGCGAGTAGAGCCCTGCCCATCTCACACGTGCCAATATGGCAAACGTGTTTGAGATCCAAGCTTTCCATCAAGTGGGGTACGTTGTTTTTATCCTCTGGTTCGATATTCAGGCCGCTCGCCTCCTCCGCGTGGCCCCAATCTACAAAACAAACCGATGGTTACAACAACATTTCCTATCCATCCATTTGTTTTTTTCAATTTGTGTCCCACCTGAGGAGTAAATCATTGTGATTTGGAGGCCGGGAGATCTAAATAGTGTGGCCCACCTGATGGGATGGAAAGCTCATGCATGTGTGCTAAAACGTAGATGGGTAGAGATTTACACGTGTGGGGATGATAAACACCTCCCATATGTTGTACGTGTGTATAACAATTATCTTAATACTCATAAATAAATAAATACGATTGAACGTGTAGCTGATATCTTTTCAGATCTCAATCATCAAATATTCCTAGTACAAGATTTAACAAATACATTGAAATCGGATTGCGTTCTGAGTTACTCAGTACCCCTCTTATCGTACTGAGTAAACTCTGTTGGACCCGCTGTGAATTCATGTGGTTTATCCACACCGTCCATCCATTTTTTCAGATCATTTTAGGGGTTAACCCAAAATAAATTACACCATACCACAGGAAAGATGGGAGATATTGATTTCCACCGTTGAAACCTTTCCAAGGCCCCCAGTGATGCTTATTTGTCATCCAAACTGTTCATAATATCACACAGATATGGATGAAGGTAAAACACAAATATCATATTGATCTAAAACTTCTGTTGCCCCAAGAGTTTTCAACGGTATACTTCGATTCATACCGTTCCGGGGTGTGGTCCACTTGAGCTTTGGATAAGCTTAATATTTGAAATAAAGCCATAAATTTATATGATAAAACGGATGGATGGGGTTGATACAATGCATGAATGACGTTGGGCCGCACAGAGTTTACTCAGTACACAATCCTCTTCCAAATACCTTATCCTCATGCGTCGGGAACGGATTGGCTACTCCCCCTGCAACCAGCCCAGTGGCTTGTGGTCGGTGCTATGTGGGTCTCATCATGATATATGTGTTTCATCCATTCTGTTTATCTATTTTTTAAAATCACTTTAGAGTTTGATTCCAAAAATGAGAGGGATATAAATCTCAGGTGGACCACACAACAGGAAAACAATAGTGATTGGATATCCACCGTTAAAATCCTCCTAAGGCCCACTATGCTATTTATTTGACATCCAACCTATTGATTAGGTCATACAGACCCAGATGAAGGGAAAAAAAACAAAGATCAGCTTGATCCAAAACTTTTATAGCCCCCAAAAAATTTTTAATGGTCGAAGTTCATTCAACACTGTTTCCTGTAATGTGGTTCACTTGAGATTGGGATATACCTCATTTTTGGTCTCATACTATAAAATGATGTATAAAAATAGATGGACAGCATAGATGAAACACATACATTATGATGGAGCCCAAAGAGCACCGACCATCAGCCATTGGCTGGTGGCAGGGGGAGTAGCCAGTCCGTTTCCAGAGAAATGGGATTATCTGTCAGTGGTTGGACGGTGGGATGCACCCACGTGTAGATTATTCCATAGTTGCCAAAGGGTTCGAATTGTGATGTATGTGTTTTATCCACCCTGTCCATACACATGGTGGGATGCTACCAGATGCC
The DNA here is from genome assembly GCA_021015155.1 of Magnolia officinalis. NCBI lineage: Eukaryota > Viridiplantae > Streptophyta > Magnoliopsida > Magnoliales > Magnoliaceae > Magnolia > Magnolia officinalis. Next base: position 56,891,584 of record JAJHSJ010000014.1, read on the forward strand.
CAAGGGAGGTTTTAACGATAGTAATTTTCCTAAGTGCCTTTTCATTTAGTAATGCCCACTTGAGTTTTTTAGGCTGCTCACTTTTAGTCTAGTTTCTTAAAATGAGCTCACAAATCTAATGAATAGAGTAGATTTCTCACAAACATCACCGTTGATGTCAACTTAACTAGGGAAAGCCTTTACCAGGAAACCCGCGTCCATTTCGGCCTGAATGGACACCAAAAGCCCTTATTTATTTATTTATGTTATTATTATTATTATTTTTTTATCAAGTTGGCTACCAAAACAGTGGTTTTAACTAAAAATGGACGCAGTTGGCTAACGAAGCTGCCACCAGCCAGGTGGCTAGTGGTTAGTACCATGTGAACCCCACCATAATGTATGTGTTTTATCCACGCTGGCCCGTCCATTTTAAGAGAGAATTTTAAGGCTTGATCCTAAAAACGAAGTAGATCTAAAACTCAGGTGGACCACACCATTAGAAAACAGTAGTGATTGATTGTCCACCATTAAAATCCTCATAGGCGCCCCACTGTAATGGTTATTTAGGGCGCAGATTAGATAGCCAAATTGCTACCGAAGTGATGTCGCCAAGCTCTATGGACCCACCATAATGCATGTGTTGTATCCATACCATCCAACCATTTGTAGATATCGTTTTATGGAATTATAAAAAGAATGAGATAGATATAAAGTTAAGTGGGCCCACCATAAAAAACCGTGGGATCAATCACACCCACCATTGAAACATTTATAGGGCTACCATGATTTACTTTTTAGATCTAACCTATTCATAAGTTAATATAGAGATAGATGAAGTGAAAACAAAAATATAAGCTTGATCGGAAACTTTGTGGCCCCTAAGAAGTTTTGAACCGCGGATGTTAGTCCCCACTATTTTCTATGGTGTGTCCACTTGAACTTTAGATCTATCTCATTATTTTTCTCATGCTATAAAACAATCTCTCCAAATGAATGGACGATATGGATATAACGCACTCAACGTGGTGGGTCCACGAGCTTGGTGACATCACTTCAGTAGCGATTTAGCTACTGACCTTGTTTAATTTGACATCTTACCTGTTAATTAGGTCATACAAACTTAGACTTGGATGAAGGGAATATATATATATATATATATATATATTCATGCTCACCTACGCACCTTTGCACAAGTGTCATGGGTGTCTAATTTGAACGGTCAATGTGATGCGGAATCCCATGAAACTCCAAGGGATAAAATTCTCACCTTGAAAAAATTTTGGTGGGCCATAGCAAAGAGAAATGTAAATCAAGGGAGGAAACTCTTTTCATTTTTCATGGCCCACCAAAGTTTTGAATCAAAGTAAAACTTTGGCCCAGGGGATTTCGTGAGGTGCTGCTTCACATGGACGGTTCAGATTTTGGATCCACAACTTATCAGCTTAGCCAAAACTTGTGTGGCCTCTAAGAAGTTTTCAATGGTGAGCGTTCAATCAACAGTGTTGTCCATTTGAGATTTGGATCAACCTCATTTTTGGGCTCATACCATAAAATAATCTTGAAGAATAGATAGACAGCATAGATGAAAACATACATCATGGTGGGGCCACATAGAGCCAACCACTAGACAGTGGCTAGTGGCAGGGTCAGTAGCCAATCTGTTTCCTATAAATGATGTTTTCACGTCCATCCAAACGGCCCTTGATGTGTAGATAGGCTGTCAATTGGCCAGGCGTCCGGGGCTATTGGTCAGGCATGGCCTTATGATTTTAAGCCCCTTTATCAATTGGCCCGTATTTTAGCCTGGATGGAGCCGAGCTCGACCCAGCCTGTTTAGGGTTTGAGGAGCATTTTTAGTCACATATCATGCATGGTGGGGCACACTTGTTGTGGAACCCGAATCTTCTGTAAGAGTGGGTAGTTGGGCTGGTCTCAGGAACCGGCCTGTGCATGGGCTGAGCCAGGCTCGGACCTAGGGTTTACTTTGTGGACCTTCCATTGACAGCCCTACGTGTAGACACCCTTTCCAAACGTTGAATAGGTCAGCTACAGTTTGTGAAAAAAAAAAAAAGGAACGATCAAAAGAAGCATAGCCGTCGACTTGATTTCTAACATTTGGGCCATTTCATGGGGCAGACGTGCCGGATTTTTGGGCAACAACATCTACTCATGGGATGTATTTGTGGGACCAATCTTATGGACGGCTTGGATTTGGATTCCTATTGAGTTCAAAATGTATTGGATCCCACACTTGTGCGCGTCTACATGTGAGATATGAATCCAGTGGTCCCACCTGAGATCTGAATTAAGGTTCCCTACATATCTTGATCTCCATCCATTGCTAGTCAATGTGAGATATGAATCCAGTGGGCCTGTCTTGATCTAGCATGGCCCACTTCCCTATTTGATGATCAATAGGTAAAAAAAACCAGAGAAATTCTTCATTGAGGTGAATAAAATGTAAATGAGATTTTCTCAGGTTCACCATGAATCAATTGCAGGGAAAAGAAACCCGAATTTATCTTTCGGTTCCACCGTTGATCAGGTCTGTTCGTAGCCCAGGCTCGGGTTCACTTCAACGCAGTTTTGAACTATTTGAGCTAGGCTTATTCAAAAACCATGTTGCACAGCTACTGGTCTTGCGGCTCTTCATTCGCCTTCACACATTGCAATTAGATTTATTTTTTTTTCTTTTTATTTATTTATTTTAAAATAGTCAACCAATATAATAGTCTATACTCTCATTGTGGTTCCCATATCCAGACAAAGGAGAGTGGTGTTACCTTGATTGTTAATGTCAAACATATGCCATAACTTTAATCAGGAATCCGAACAATGTGATCAAGTCGATGACTGATGTAGAGTGGTCACAAACACTTTCATGGCAAACATATGCCATACAAGCAATATTGGGGCGATGTAGGATCGACCCTGTATTCACAAGATATTACTTACGAACCTCTGCACTTGGAAGCAAGCAATCAACGAGTCACTTCCAATGTGTCGGCTCCACTCGATTAGGACGATGAGCAATTCATTCCTCATTAGTCAAGTACCGGTTGTAGTGTTCTTTTTTTAACCTTTTCTTCCACTCCTTCCATGAATCTCCGATGGACTTCATTACCCAATTTCGACGCTCCTCGTTGATATTCCACTTGAGCTGCAATACATCAATTATCAATTATACTTAGTATGCAACTTTAGTATTAGACTTCTTTCCAAATATCAATTACACAAAAAGTGTAATTGAATTTTTTATTTCATATTACCTTCACTTCATTCCAAATCTCATTCTTGTTAGAAAGTGGCACATGATGCCAACTATCATGATCAAGTGGCGCTAAGCGCTCATTCCTAGCTAAAATGTTAAGCCATCTTGTAACTTCGTTGTACTTGTGTCCAATAGGTTGCCCATACTTATTCTAACTTATATTCAACTGCTTATTGGGTGGCAAGTTCATCACCTGCTTATTCCAAAGTTTCTGATGAAATAAAACCACAAAGACAATTAGGAAGGAAAATAAAACCGTCTGGTACACCAGATAGTGACTCATGTTGAATGTGTCTCTCTTTTAGATTCAATGGGTAGATCTGGTAGTTCCACGCTAGGACCCTTGGGTCAACGTGAAAGCGGGCTCAAAAGGAGCTACTACTCAGGAAGCACGGCTAGAGGCGTTACCTTTTCTACCAAACGGGCTGTTATTTTAAAGAAATTTAAACTAAATAATAGAATTCGAAATACTACCAAACCAAGGTTTTTATTTATTTTATAATAAGAAATTCATTTACAAATACTAGAGAAGAACCGGCAAGTATGGAGAAAATGGTGTACTTCTACTCATCTTGAGAAAACATCTACTAGATGTGTTCCTTCTGTAATTAACAAAACACAGCTGGTCTAGCCAATTCATAATAAAATGCATTGAAACTGAAGAAATAGATTTCAACATTTGCACAGGTAAAATCCAAATAATTAACCTAGTATATCTAATATATACTAGTAACATACAAGCAATATTGGGGCACCATATCATAGGCTACAAGAATATCATGTCCCTTAAAAAATGAATCCTCCAAGAATAACATATATATATATATATATATATATATATATATATATATATATATATATATATATATATATATATATATATATATATGTCTATTTACATTTTTAATCACAAGTACCATTCATCATCCAACCAACTATTAAGAGCATTTATACAAATAAAAGATATCCAACCATGTACACCAACTTGCCAGTTTGCAAAAGAGGATCCTAGATATCAATCCCCACTGTGCCAAGATACATCTCTCATCAACATTCAGTAGACATACCAATAAAGGCTAAGGGCAGGCAAGAACTGCAACAATGTCTAATAAGAGCATTTACTTAATCAACATTGATAAATAAAATCCATCATACCGCATTTACTCAATTTAACAAATTCAGTAAGATATCAAGGAGAAAAACAAAGCGAATAATCCCAAACCACAGTAAATCTGAAGGAGCCTATTGTAATTATTCATCCAATATAGTGGACCTATTAAAATTCCACAACATATAAATCAAACTTCCTAATTCCCATACTCATCAATTTAAACCTACTCCTTACATAGAAATAGCAAAGAAACAAAGACCAAAATAGCATTACAGCATAGACTATAGAGGATCTATCAAGAATCACAGTGTGCAAAAACACCTTAACAGGTGAAGCTATATATAACATCAGTTGCATAAAGATACAAAAGTATACAAAAAGACCAACATCTTAAACTAACATGAAAACACAAAATCAATTAGTAGATGAAAATGCAAGGTATTTCATAACGATATTGTAGCTGTAATGCCCACCACCATTGCCATTATGGCCATTACTAATATTTACATTTTACACAATCGGGGTGAGGAGACAATGGACCGTTCTTCATTACAATGACCTTCAAAGATTTATTGAATGATGCTAAGACGGATCCAAGATTTTTTGTTAGTGTTGTTATTCTTTAGGAACAGACCTCATATGTCAATCTGAAAGTTGCCAAAGAATTCATTGCCAATTGAGAAATGTTGCAGCACATCTAGCTTTGGCAGGTGGAGTTACCATGAACATGCCCCAGCACAAGAATCAAGGTTTACTCATAAGGTGGCCAAACCTGCTGACTATAGCTCATGAGTCATCATCATTTTCTTCTCTTTTTTTTTGCCAGGCTGATTTCAGTGGTCACGGCTCAATGAATGGCCTAGATCCCATATCGTTTGCCACATGTGCCAGAAATCACCCCTTCAATATCTCCATACGCTCTATATGTAATAAAATAATAGTGCAGGATTCTTTCTTTTTTATTTTGTATGCTTTCCAAACTATATCAGCCTCTCTTCTAAACAGGTTCTTTTTAATTAAATTAATGTTAACCTCCATATCTTTGCCTCTAATACAGCTTTACAAACAGTGCATTTGATGTGCGTAGAATGGAGACCGGTTGGATTTTTTTTCCTCCCAAAATAATACATGATGCACGTCAGGTATGTGCTTAAATACATCGGATATTGTTTCAGGGTGGAAGTGATGGGATAACCAAATCTCATCCAAATGGATGAAATCATCAACAGAGGTGCAGAAAATTTCAGTAAAAAGGAAGAAGAATTCGGAGATTGATCTAAATTCAAACAGTTTTCAATTGAAAGAAGAATAATGCTGGATTGATTCTATTGTACATTACCTTACAATTCCTCAGTCGAATCTCTTGATAAAAATCCTTTCTGAATATCTGAACTGATGAATGATCTGTACCTGTAACACCAAAAGAAGAAAAAGAAAATAGGGATTTTAGATTTTCTACAAATGAAATCGGATAGACGGAATAAAAATTTCACACAAAGGGAGCGATCTCCTCCTTAAAAGAGCAGGGAAATTGAGCATTTTTTTTCCCAATGAAGAACAGCTCTAAAAGAAGGTGAGATAGATTATCCCAGCGAGGGATCTTTCAGATCTACAATAAAATAAGTTGGAGAAGAGAAAGGATCGGATTCTAGAAATAGAGCGAGTCTGGTACGGATAGAAATCTCTAAAGAAACGAGGTTTCTACTTCCTATAAGTGAAATTGCACCAAGTCATCTGTCTAGAGACGAATTCGAATGCATAAGCAAAAGGAAAAAAAAAAAAACCTAAAATTGGGGGGAGGGAGAGAGATCGATGACAGCAACTGATCGAGACAATCGATCTTCAAATTTCAATAAAACACCAGTTCTGTGGGAGAGAGAGAGAGAGAGAGAGAATCAGAGAAAGCAGAGAGAGATAGATCGATCGCTTCTCAGATCTCAATAGAAAACCAGCTGAGAGAGAGTGAGGACTCAAAGCAAAGATAGCTAGATCGATTTTCAAATATCAATAGCAAACCAGCTAAGCTAGAGAGAAAGATAGAGAGGATCCAAACCAGCCACAGATCGATCGCTGCTTAAATCTCGACAGAAAAATAGCCAAAATGACGAGATAGACGATCAGGCAGCGATCGAACGATCCCTTCTCAGATCCCGTTAAAAAAAAAACAATTGAGAGAGAGAAGCCTACCTCGTTCAGCTCGCTTCCTTCTAATCAGATCCGGTGTAGGCAGAAAATGAGAGAAACGAGATAAAATAACAGAGACAGACAGGCAAAGATGATCGAATCTCCGATCGCACCACCGCGGTGTGAGAGCTCCTACCCACTCATAACCTGTTTGGATATAAGTTCTAAGCCATTATGGGTAAGTTAGCTTGTCTGTTTGGATAACCTTAAGTTTCTTATACGTGAAAAGCTGTACATGGTACTAAGTAGAGTTTGAATTAAGGAATTGTTCCAAAATGTTATGATCATATAAGAATCATACGATCAAATATATCATTTATTAAGCCCATCAAGATGAATATTTGAGCTAATGATTAAGCCAAGCTAATCATCAAGTTGGCCATATAAAGTATGCCCATATATATAGTATATATATATATATATATATATATATATATATATATATGGGTTTAGGTACTATGCGCTAGAGCTCACGATGAGCTTCATGAGGTCGAGCTGTGTGGACCCCACCATGATGCGTGTCGACCATCAACACTATGCATTTGATGGGTCCCCTTTAAATTATGGGATATCCCAAAAATCAGCCGTATATGGAACTCAGGTGGGCCATACTATCTAAAATCATGTGAAGACGTGCCAAAAACATATAAAAGCACTTGGTGGGACCTACTTGAGTTTTGAATGCTGCTGAAACTTGGTCTGAACCCTCATCCAAGTAGGACACACATAATGGATGGGCTGGATTTGCAAACAGCATCTCGATGGGCCCAAAAAATGTCTCATGAATGTTTTAATAGTGCACGGCCCCTCTCCACTTCTGTATGTGGTGTGGCCCACACAAGTCACGATTGTCTTGATTTTTGAGACCTCGGCCCACGATGGAATGGTGCATCTAACTGATGGGGTAGATGTTCGAAACGCATCACGGTGGGGCCCACACAGCTCAACCTCATGCGACGTTCCCGTCAGCCCGAGCGCATAATACCTTTTTCATATATATATATATATATATAGGTGTGTGTATAATATGAAGCAATAACTCAATTTAAATATCGGGAATAAACTTAAAAACATTAATAGCAAATATAGTAATCAAAGTACATTAACAATGTGCACAGTAGGATTGTATGGGAATTTCCATGTAATAAGTGCAATGTATCATGGCAAATTATATTATCTAAAACCAGAGGTTATGCATAGCATTCTCTGGTTGTCAGATTGAAGAAAATGTGGGCCCCACGTTTCAGCAATCATACAGTTGAAATGATGACCTGACTATGAATGGAAATGCCCCACAGTCCATCTAAACTAGAAATTTCAAACCATCTAGTCCTAGGACCTTTTCCTGACTGTCTATTTACAAGCCAACAATATAAATGTCAAGTTTGTTCTTCAGGAGATTTTTTAACCATGGTCCATCCACTGTGAGCCTAATCGGATGAATGTGTGGTCGGGTCAAGGATCATATAAATCTTATCACATCATTCCCTTTCTATACAAGTGGGGCCCATATTTTAGTGATCCAGAATGTGGGTCTGTTGGGCCCCACTGTAATTTGGTCCGTAAAAATAATTTAGAATCCAAATACACACCGCTAAGCATAATTGTGATGATGATTTTAAGAAACTGCAGCATATTTTAACATAGTTGCAGGTATACTTTTATTATACTAAGTAAATTTAGTTGGGCCCACTATAAATGTATACGGTTTATCCAATACGTCCATCCATTTTTTTCATCTAAATGTAGACGTTGAGCCATAAATTTAAGCATATCCAAAGCTCAGGTGAACCATACCACAGGAAACAGTGGAAATACTGATTTCAACCGTTGAAACCTTTCTAGTGCCCATGGTGATCTTTATTTGTCATCCAACATGTTCATAAGAAAACAAACACCTGGATGAAGGGAAAAAATAAAAAAATAAAAAAAAATCAACTTGATTCATAACTTCTGTGGCCCCCCAGAAATTTTCAACGGTATACACTCAATTCACACTATTTCCCGTGGTGTGGTCTACTTGATCTTTGGATATAGCTAATTTTTGGTATCATAACTTAAAATTAACTATTAAAATGGATGGACAATGTGAATCAAATGCATATATCATGGTGGATCGATCCCACAGAGTTTACGCATTACTCAGCACGCAATCCCTTCCTACAGAAGCCGTGCACCAGTTGGCAAGAGTTCTCTTCTCCTAAGAACTATTTGAGAGCTCATCATACGTTATTTGAGTACAAAATCTGAACGGTCTATGTGATGAAGAACCCCATGAAACCCCTGTGACCCAACTTTTACTTTGACCTAAAACATTAGTGGGCCATGACGGAAAAGAAAAACATTTTCCTACCTTGATTTCCATCTCTCTTTTCTATGGCCCACCAGAATTTTAAATCAAGGTGAAAATTGGTCCCTGAGGGTTACATAAGTTAATTTTGCCCCTAAATTCCCTTACTTTCCATATTCTCTAGGCATAATTTATTAGAAAATCAAAATTTTGCCAAACCCTAAACCCCAAAGGTAACATATCAACTACAATTGTCACCTTGAACTCTGGACATAAACCTAACCCTAATCCACCTCAAATCACAATCATACTCTTTCCCAACTTTTCCACCCAAAAATCAAATTAAAGATACAATTTTTTGTTCACAATATATCAAACCAATTCTTAAAAAAATCCCCTAACATTGCGATTTCATGTTAAATCTGAAAAATACATCACAAGAGCTCTCTACAAGAAGAGAATACCAACATAAAGGGAGAGATTATATTATTAAGCAAATGATACTTATGTAAATAATTTGGTAAAACAGTAATAAAAATCATAAAAATTGTAAATAAAATTAACTAATAAATTTATGGTATGATTTACCTTTTTCAATTTCCTCTAACATCTCACTTGACTATAAAAAAAATTTATACGCATGTCCTATAAGATAGAAGTAAATATAAAAGTTAAAACATCTAGTTATTTTAATAGAAGAATTATAAATTAATTAATAATTTTGTATATTTATCCCAAATTTGGCAATTATAAACTTCCATAAAAATACATTTCATTAACATAGGAACTAAATATATTGAAACATTTCTAAAATATAACAACAAGTAAAAAAAGAAAGAAATTACCCTGCTCATCTTCCCTTTCAACTAGTTTTATTCAATTCTAAATTCACACTTAAATTGTTTAGAGACTATGCAAGAATAAAATTAAAGACCATCTTCACATCTATTTATAGAGCATGGAAGTACTCTGGGAATAAGAGAGCATTTGAGGAAGCTAATAAGACGATGACATGTGTCCATAATGAAGGGTTAAGATTCCTTTGAAATTAGTGGAAGTAGGTAAGGAAGGTAAAAGTTGGTAAGGATGGTGAAATTGGTATGTTGTCCAAAATAAATTTAAATAAACATTTTAGGAATTGATATTCTTTTATATGAGTGTGCCATACCACACGAAAAAGTGGTGATTGAAAACTTGGTCGGTGACGGAAGTATTGTATTAGGATGATATTTGTGTCTACAGTTTATCTGAGTAGTAATAAATCAATGAATGGTTTGGATGGCATGTAAAAATCATGGTAAGCTCTAAGAAGGTTTCAACGGTGGACGTTGATGATCTAACTATTTTGTTGCTGCGGCCCATCTCAGTTTTGGATCTGCCTCATTTTCAGAATATCGTCCTGATGGGGCAATCCTGATGGGGAAGTACACATTCGGCATTCCAAATAATAAATAAAGAAGATTTATATTAATTTTTAAATAAATAAAAATAAAAACAAACAAACAGCGTACGACCTAGCATCTGTCACTCAAGAAGTTGTACCACGTATGTGGGACAAGTGTGTGATGATCTGAACCATTCATCATGTGCACACAGTGGTCAATTGATAATACACCAAAATTTTCTTTGATTAGATTATCTTAACCATATAATATATGGGCCTTTTTTAGCACTGAATAGTATCCGTTGCTGGTTTTTCTTTGTACTGTTAATTTGTATGATCCGAATGAAGGGCTAGATCTGTTGTAATTTTTGGATAATTACTCATTAACTACCAAATAGACAAAATGGACGGTTCTGATCTGATCCATTTGCCCCTCGTATTTAGAATGACATACAAGGCACGGAATATGCTATCACACCGGTATTTATTTACTGTAAATGTTTGTAAAATTTCATTAGATTGGTTGAGCTTGGAAACGTCACCTGATAACGTTTCAACGGTGATTATTCAGACTTCCTTTCTTGCATATGGTGTGACCCACATGATCAGTCGACTTCCTTTCTTGCATATGGTGTGACCCACATGATCAGTCGACTTCCTTCCATGCATGTGGTGTGACCCACATGAGTTTTGGATCGTCCTGGTTTTCTAGCTCACGCTGAATTGGTGCAAATGATGGTAGGACTGGATATCACATGCATTATGGTGGGCCCCACAGTGAGCGGATTAGGTGCTACTGGGCCTCACTCAAGATGGTGTAGCCCTTACGGTGGGGCCAACCTTGATGTATGTATTCTATATCCACACCGTCCATCCGTCGCTGCTTTTTTTTTTTTTTTTTTTGATCATTTTAGGGCATGAGCGCGAAAATGAAGTGGATCCAAATCTCAGGTGGACCATATTGTAGGAAACAGTGGTGATTGAACGCCAGGCCATTAAAAACTTCCAATGGCCCACCGTTATGTTTCTGTAATGTTTATTTTTCATCCAAGCTATTGATACGGTCACACAAACATGGATGAAGGGGAAAAAATAAATATCAGCTTTGATCCAAAATAACGCCTGGAACTTCTAAGTTTTTGGGACAGGTTGATTTTTTTTATTATTATTTTTTTTAAATCATCGGTTCATCCTGGCAAGTCCCACCTAATGAATGGATTGGATGGAAGATAAACAACGAAGATTTCTTAAAGAAGCAAATTAAGAACATGGCCCAAGTCAACTGATCACACCCATACTCAACACAGGCCATTTGATAAGAGGAATCCACCGTATAGGTTGCATACGTTCATCATAACTGGATATTCACAGCCATGAAATCTAAGGTCTCACTATCCATTTTGCAGGCCCTCATTGAATGGCTTTGATCTGTGGACCATGCTAATATTGAGCTCTTATGCAATCCACAGAGAACCCTCCTATCCACCAATACACCATGATTATAGGTGGGCCCACTACTGAATGAGTCGGAATGAGTCATCGACTAAAAAAAATGACAATTTCTAATACATAATTACTGTTAACTAAAATGAAATGAAATCATTTTTAGGTGGCATCCAAACAGGGCCTGGGTGTATTAGATTAGTAGATGATTCCTACTGCCATTTGCATTTTGGAACCTACATCTTACATACATTACACCTTTGTCAAAATAGCACAAGAGAATCACCAACCTTCAGTCAAGAAAATTCGAATTCGGTCGATCTTTGCCAGCTGGGCCGCCACTGTCTTATTTGGGACAAGCCCGTCTGCCTTAATCCTCTCCCTAAATCCATAAACCGGCGTCTTTGCATTTATATATGCCTGAAGGAGAAACTGATACTGGTGTATCCGACCCACGTAGCCGTGCTGCCTCAGCCTGTGAAATATCTTCTCGGCATTGTGGATGTCACCCTTCTCTGCGTACTTATCCAACAAGGTGATGAACGATCCATACATAGGCTTCGCAATGGTTTGTTGGGCCAGCTTCTGCAAGATCGAATCTGCCTTCTCCACTTCCCCGCAATCCGCGTACAGCTTGACAATCGCATTCCATGTAAGTGGGCCCAGCCGGAACCCATCGTCCAACATCCGCTTCACCAGATCCTTCCCCTTGGCCAGCATCTTATGATCTGCGTAGATCCTCAGAAGGGTGGGGTAATGCTTTACGGTCACTTTCTTCCATGTCTTGGTGATCGTCTCAAAAACTGCCTCCGCCTTCTCTACATGCCCCACCTTGCCCCAAGCCATGATGGCCACCAGGCACTCTTCCAGCCGTGGGCTCGCCTCGCAAGCCTTCCAAACCCTCCCCACCTCGTCCACCTTGCCAAGGGCTGCATAAAGAGGGAGCAATTTGCAGCACATTGCACGGTTCGCCTCAAGATCACCCCCCTCGAGCTCCTTCAAGACTGCCTCCGCTTTCTCGTAGTGCCCCTTGACAATGTAGTGCCACGCCACAGCAGCTTGGATCGCTGCGTTGGGTCTGACTCCTTCAGCCTTCATGGCATCGAGAACCTCCTCCATGCCCGCTATATCGTTCGCACGACCTTTGGTGTCGATCAAAAGCCGGTAAGTGAACAGGTTCGGCTTTACATTCTCCTTCTCCATCAGCAATAGAACATCCACCATTTTCTTACGCTCATACCGCTTATAGAGCAAAAGCAATTGGTTACAAGTGAAACCTGTTGAGGGGAAACCCAAAACCCTCATCTTGTTAAACACTTCCTCAGTTTTCTTGAGGTTCTGGGCAGTCGCATAGTTCGCTAAGAGGGTTCGGTAGATTACTTCCCCTTGGAAGGATTTTGGGACTCTCGTCTCAATGTACTTTTCAGCATTGTAGAGGCCATGGACCTTAGCGATCAAATCAACATGAGAAGCATAATCATGCTCGGTTAGATCGAGACGGTTATTTGCTACGACCCACTCCATGAGCTGCAAAACAATATAAAGACAATTAAGAAGCAAAGAGAAAGGTTGGGCGGAACAAAGGAGAGATCTACCAACGATATCCCACTTCAATCAATTTGGATTGGATTTGCCGAAACCATTTTGTTTTGCACAGGGAGAGGACACGAAATGGATTGATGAAAGGGCACTATTTTAACACCCAATATCATTTCATGCACCCAAAAACCTTTTTTTAGTGTGCGTGTTTGGGGGGGGGGAGAGCCAACACACACCAAAAAAGCATGAAGCACTCTTCAAATGTCAACTTGTGTTGTCAGGAAGGTGTGTTTGGTTCCACCAAATATCATGATATTTTCTAATTAAACAGTACCATTTTGGGCCAAATAGCATGAAATTTCATGATATTTGGTGCAACCAAAGGCACCCAAAAGCTGGGTCCGGTTCCGTGGCTCAGTGGTAGACAGTCTCTGTTTCAAAACTGAGACCGGGGATCAAGTGCCCATGTGGCGTGGTGTGGGTGGATGTGTGAGTATGTGGGGTGTGGGTGGGTGTGTGAAAAAAAAAAAAAAAAAAAGGAGTTTTTTAAAAAGAAAAAGGGCACCCAAAAGCTTTTTATTAAAACAGAAAAAGGAAAAAAGTACAGCCGCAAGAACTACAACTAAAGTAGAGAATGAAATCTAGATTTTTTATTTTATTATTATTTTTTTAATTCATATGTGCCTTGAGAATAAACATGTGAGGCCCTTAAAGAGACCTCTGGGACGTACCAGGAAGGAAAGTTAAATAGTTTTTCTTTTTTCTTTTTTTGGCATGAGATTTTCTTCCTTTCTTAATGTCCTAGACAACTAATTTATTACAAAAACAGAAGGCTAATCAAAGAAAGATGCTAAATAGATAAAAGGATCTAATGGGATTTTATTGTATGGTTGGCTGATTGGATTATGCTACCTAATTAGGTGGGCCTCCTTGCTGATGAGCCTACTGTGGGGCTTGGGCTTGGGCCTAATGGATCTAGCCATGGCCCAAGGGTCTTGGGCCCAATTGATGTGGCTTTGCCTGCATCATGAGTGCAACTACCAATATCATGCATGCCAAGGGGGCACCCGCCTCAATGTTTAGACTATCGAAACATTCCTAGTATTCAATCGTTTTCATAGTCACATTTAGGCTCTAGAATCCGCACTCCCCACCTATGGTCAAACTTTATCCCCACCTCCACCTGAAATGTTCCTTCTAGCAATAGTCCCAACCAACCTGTCGCCAAGGATCTTCTCATCACCTCAGAAGCCCCTCTCTCCTCCTTGACTACTTTACGTCTTCATATTCTTCAACCCATTCTTATTTGTGTTCCCACAACTCTTTAGAGGCTATGCCCATTAGATTTTCTATTAGTGAGCCTAGAACAATCTATGGCTTAGATAGAATAGATTTGACTTGGCTATGTGATTATTTTGGATATAGGCATGCATATGAGCCCCATGGTGCATGAGATCTTATTTGCGTGCAACACGATCTTCGATACTTACACAAAATGTGGTGATAAGAGCTGCAAGATGATCGTGGATAGCGATGGTTGTGCCAACGTGGCATCAACTGGCACTGTGAGCCGTCTGGGCTTGAAGCTTAAAGCCCATCCCCAATCCTATAGAGTGTCTTGAGTTGATGAAACTTTCATTCCAGTCTCGCACCGTTGTCTTGTTCCTATTCAGTTTAGATCATATAAAGACACATTTTGGTGTGATGTTGTTCCTATTTACTTTGGGACATATAAACCTAGGAAGCCTATTGATTTTGTCCGTGTCCCTGTCCTATAGGCCATCAAAGTCTACAGAGTCCTTTGCACATCACATTCATTCATTGCATCAAGAAATCAGGCAAAAGATCAATACTAGTAATGAACATTAGAAAATTTCTACAAACCAGTATAAACGATTTAGGGAATTCAATGTAGGGGACTCTGTGATGGTCCACATCAGGCCAAAGCAGTACCCTCGGGGAGTCGTTCGTAAATTACACGCGCGTAGTGCTGGACCATTCAAAATTATAAAATGAAACGGTCTCAAGGAGTATGTGGTAGATCTTCTACCTTACATGGGAATTAGTTCCACATTCAATGTGAATGATCTAGTTGCATTTTAGTGGACCTCTAATACATTGTCCAGCCTCTCACCTAACCATCCTAATTCCCCAGACATTTTCCTTGATCCATGGCCTCTTCCCAGCCTCTACCTCCCATACCTACCCTTCCCACACCCAGAGAGGAGATAGAGAATATCCTGGACCATCAGGGGTATCAACGTCAGACGGTGGGTTTTAAAAGTATCTGGTTAAATGGAAGTCACGCCCAGCTTTAGATAGTGTATGGCTCACTAAGGAAGATCTTCAACGAGTTGATCCTGACATTTTGGAGCGGTTCAGGAGTTTTGTTTCCCCAGTGGAGAAATCTTCGCAGACGAGAAGAGTTGATGGAGACATCTCACGCACATGCACGCCCTCCTTACACACGTACGCAAGGAGGAGGGTCCCACCACCAATCTGGATCGATAACGACATCTATGGAAGGCCTCCTAGTTAGAGGACTGTATTTTGGTTCCTTGGAGTAGACCTGATCATCATGTGGATCCCACCATTGGATCTCGTAATCATGGCCCACTACCATAGATGATTTAGGGCTTTGAGTTTTGCTTATTATCATTATTAGGAACGTCATGAACGTTTTAGATTGCTTTGATTAATTGTTATTTTTGTTACTTCGTCTTTAAGTAATAGTGTGCGCACATGGCGCTACTTTTAGGGTATAGGGTTTTCTTATAAATAAACAACCCCTTGTAGGTTTTTTCTCATTGAAGATTATTAACAAATTCTATGTTTTCCTTCTTCTCTAATTCTCTGAGCTGTGGAAATCTAATTGGGTGTGAATCCCTCCCTTCTTTGAAGGGCTAACCACCGTCGTGCGAAGCTACACCCATCCCAATTCGCCCCCACCTCCTACTCTCTATATTCATCACCTCCCACAGCCATCCCATCTCCAAATCCATCCCTTTTTTGCAGCCAATCTTCCTTCTACAGCAAATCTGCAGAATCAAGTCGTGCAGGAGGGTTGAAACTTCGGTGGAGCACCATGCACAAACCAGACATTCGATCGGTGTGAAAGTTGGCGTGAAGGTGGACCTCCCCTGGCCGACCAACACCTAGCTGGCTGATTTCAAATTCGTGGGCCCCACACACGTGCGGGCAGGATCCCATGCATGTGCGTCAGCCCCCCCCCCCCCCCCCCCTTATTTCACACCCCCCCCCCCCCTTATTTAACCTTAACCCTAGATAATCCTAAATCCCAAGTTTTATTCCGCTTTTGCAAATCCTAGGCTTTCCCGATTTGAAACATGTGAATCCCTTGGATTAGGAAATAAGCCTTTGCATGTGTGGATGAATCTACTCTCCTTTGAGCATTGTTTGGTCTTATAATTTTAACTGATTCGGTCCTAACATGTGTAGGCTTAGACCCTCGTAGATTCCCCTTGTTGAATGCTTGACATTATGTGGGATGTGGAATTTTTGTGATTGTTTCAAAATTAGTATGATCTAAAGCCTGAAATCTTGCATATCATATTTAATTTTCATGTCCTGCATTATGTGATGTGTAAAACTCCTCCCTCATCCCTTATTTAAATAAGATTTTTATTCCCTTCACCGCTACACATGAAAAAAAAAAAAATTGCTCCCATCTCAATTCTCTTAGGGCATAGAAGGTGCGGAAGATCCAAGCATCAAACATCTACAAAAGATTGGCAATGGCAGCCCATTCAAGTATGATTTTAAATTTTCTTTAATCTTCTAGATTCAATACATTGTGGACTCTTGAAAACAATTAACGTTAATGGTATTAGAGCTAGGCTCTACATTGACCGAAGATGCTTTTGACTACAGATTTGGGTGGATGTTTATCCTGTTGATCAAAAGCCTAATTTTCCTTATTCTTGACTAGTAGGAATTTTATTTGATCCGATTATGTCCAGACATCTTAAGATCTCTTTTGTTTATCAAAGATGATTCTATTGTACCATTTATTTCATGCCTCTTTTAGTGTGTACATATGTTCTAAGTAAGCAAAATTTTAAGTCCCATCTAGAAAGAGTTGGTAGGACCGATTAGAGATAGGCGCACATAATCATACTAGGTGAGCAATCTCCATACCACACTTTTATGTCTTTAATTTATGTTGTTGGGATTACTGGTATTCATGACTAAGTTTTCTCTAACTTGTCAACATTAAGTGTTGTGATGGTTACCATGATTCAACACTAATGATCTCAATGGATGAGTTATGAGGAATGTTTGCTCATATTATCTAACATCAATAATTTTCAAACTTAGAGGATACCCATTAGGTGATTTCTAATAAATATGATCTATGAAATATTTTCTTCAAAAGAAACTTTTCAAATTTTAACATTGATCACTATGGCCCAAGTGGGAGCATTGATACCATCAATTTTAACTATTTTCAAGATTCTATAATGAATTGAATCTGGAATATTAAAGGAAAATTACAATCATACCTTTATATATAGACATTGCCCATCGTTTCAGGAAGTTTGCCGCTTAGATCTTCCACACCTTTTACAGAATTGAGATACCATCTTCATCACTTACAATGCTTCTGATTCCGCCCCATATATGAAAATCTCCTCTCTTTTTCCAAATGATTCGTCCCCTCACAATGAAACTAAACCCGAAGATAGCTTAGCAAGAAGAGTGGAGGAAATGGTCGTCCTTAAGCTAACTGGGCAGAATCGTTGTTCTTGAGCTTCGTAGTTTGTTTAGGGAAGCAGAAATCATCGGGTGTAGTTTCATTGTGGGGGGACAAAACATTTGGAAAAAAAAAAAAATGGAGATTTTCATATATGGGGTGGAATCAGAAGCATTGTAAGTGATGAAGATGGTCACAATGGGGAAGCCATTGGGGGGGGGGGGGGGGGGGGGGGTGATTTACGGGTAAAAACAAAAACAAAAAAAAAAAAGTGTTAAATCCCTAAACTACCCTACTTAAATATCAACAGCTAAAAACCCTAACCGTGAGCATTTTCCCAGGTGTGATGCCCAGAAGGGTGTGAAACATTGAAGTCCGGAGTTTGATCACAACTCAACAAACAAAAAAGAAAGAAGAACAACAACAATAACAAACAAAATAAAAAGAAAGCCAATAATAAACCCATATAAATAGCCATTATAGTTTAAAATAAACCTCTCAAAAGAACTTGCATAGACAGCAAAGAATAACAAAAAATGCCAACTAGCAGAGCATTTCAGATCAAAAACTTTGAATTTTAAATACATTCGAACACTAAGAATGTGTTTCTCTAAATCTGCAATACATAGATAACAAAAATGAAATACAATCATATGGAAGAAAATCATAGACACCAATCTAGAACATTGCCCAGCACTAAGTTTTCAAATAATACCCAACAAGAATAATAGGATTGGTGTAACTTGCCAACAAATAATTATAAGGACGAACAGTGACCTGATGAGAGGCAACATTTGTGATACATATCAAAGTCTCAGTCTACTGTTCATATGGGAGCCACCTCCCATGAGCCAAACTGTAAATAAGGTTTGCCCCAGTGCATGGGAGATACCCGAAGATCCCTCACATCAGAAGATACTAACCATCCGATTCAACCACAGCTAAATTTGGACTATTGATTGTAGCTGTTCATTTTCATCAGATAGTTATAATCATCCGAGAGGGGAGATATCAGGGCATGACCATCACATGATGGGGCCTACACCATCAACAGCTTGGGTTACTTGCAGGTGGGTTGAAAAGAAAACGTTGGTTCTCTTGACCAAGCATCATATGAGAGATCCAAGTCAATGTACCTTCAAGGCCTTGACAAAAATCCGGCGCTTCCGAAGACTATACATGGCATTCAAGATCTCATCACGGTCCACTGTATTACCTTCAGTGACCCACTTATCAAGAGCAGTATGAATGGATCGGAGAGGAGCACCGGCGACGATCTCAAACAATGGGCAAGTTGCACTCTTTTGTGATTCGTTGCCACCATTCATACCCGTTTCATCATCCGACAAATCAAGTTCATTATGAGCAGGTTCCATTAAACTATCTTCCGATTCATCATCAGAAAGCTTGGGTTCAGAGACCAATTCATCAACACACACTTCATCGTCATGATTTTCTCCAACACCATCAACATCTGGAGGCGTTTCTAGCTCAGAAAATCCCTCCTCCAAGTCATCTTCGTCGCCGCTGCTCCTGGCTCCAGCCTGTGAAGAAAGATTTCGACTCCCCACAAAGAACTTTGCAGGGACAGATGGGACACATAGAAAACTCTTTGGCAAAAGGTATCTAATGGCTATAAATTGGCCACGCTTGTGATTACCCAATCCATGTTGCAAATCATCACTTAATACATCAGGTTTAGCACAACAAGCTCGAGGAGCTCCTACACGATAACCATGACACCTGGTAGACAAAAAAAAGAGTAAATTTTTCCCACAAGTTTTGAATAAAGCTGCACGCGCGCGCACGCACATAGAGGAAAAACAGGGATTGAAAATGGCCGGAATGATTTCTAACGGTAAAATAACATGAAGCTTGAGGAACGGTCAATGAAACATGTTTCCACCATATGTCTGTGCAATTCACGTGAATCAGATAAGTGGATGGCATATGGGCCATTCATATAGTAGGCCCCATGATGGATTGCCTATGGCCCAAAAATAACTCAGGTTGGGCAACGCAAACAGTATGATCCACAGCCTAGGAACAGATGGGAAAGAAAAAAATGAATATGCCTTTTTATCTTGACTATCAATGTAAGTTTGAAAGGTTAACATCATATGAAATGTAATATTGTTTTTTCATGACAATCTCATCCACTGACGAGCCCATAAAAAGATGGCACGGAATCACACTCTAACTGTGCATGTCAGATATGCAGTCCAGCTTATTTCTCTTAGTCATATATGGTAACAAATAGCCCCTGAAGTGAATTTCACTAAACATGTTCAAGCGGAGGTTCAGATCTAGCGAACCACCCAGTCTGACAGAGTTATGGGTGTTTGCCTACTATTTAATGATTCTGCCAGTTGGTGCAGGTGGTGTTTGTTTCTTAATGAGCCAATCTTTTTTTTTTTAAGGTGATAATTTTATTAAGCAAGGCCAAAGCAAAAAGGATTACAAATCAGACCAAAAAACAGGAAGAATCAAAGCCCAAGTATTTTGTAACTCTTTGTGGAAGCGAGAATTGGATGGCGACGAAAAAGGCGAGAAGGCAAGATCGGGAGAGGAAGGAAACAAAACACGCAAGTTTCGCCTTTAAAGATCAAGCAGAGACCTTCTCTAGTGAATCTCATTAAGGTAAGGAGGTTGTAGACGAGCAACAATCCGGCGCAGGTCCCTCCCATATCCTGGGCGAGGGTACGTCCAAGAACTCAGATGATCGTCAATGTCAACGAGGGAAGTCTAAGGAAAGCTACAAAGATACGCGTTACACTAAGACGATGAGATCCTATGCTAATCGACAATCGGTCTCTAAGGGTCGTCATGTTCATTGACCCCCCTCCTCAGGCCGTGCTCATTCTTCTACTTCAAGATCAAGGTCAAGAAACCTTTGGAGCTCCTCCTGTACACGAACCGAGTTAGCTCGGTTAGCTCGCGACTCGAAAAAGCTCCATTCAACTCGGTTCAAAACTGAGTTCGAGCCGAGTCGAGCTGATTTTTTTAGCTCGAAAAAATTTCGAACCGAGTTCGAGCTTGCCCGAGCTCGACTCGACTCAGATCGAACCCAACTCGAATCGAACTCAGATCAAACTAGTTCGGTGACTCAGTTACTTTGATATTGATGTTGCTCACCAAGTGTTTGATGAAATGACTCAACGAAGTGTCGGCTTGTGGCAAGGAAGGTATGTTTCATCAAACAAATACTCTTTTTTCTTGATTTTGATGTTGCATACAAGGTGTTTGATGAAATACTTGTAAAACCGCTGCTGGTGTTTTACATACAGTAAGAATTTGAAGGTGCAGTCCATGTGTTTGTGAAAACGTTGCATAGGCGAACTCGGCTCGATCTTGGCTCGAACTCAGCTCGAACTGGCCCAAGCTGCTGACCGAACCGAGCCAAGCTGGCCAGTCAGCCTCGAGGACCAAGCCGAGCCGAGTCGAGTTGTGCCAAGCTCGACTCGTGTACACCTCTACTAGCGAGACTCGAGTCGTTCTCAGTTATCGGACAGTAATTTCAGCCTTGATGGAGATTTTGTGAAGGATTATGCGGCCATAAGAAATAGGGAGCTAGAAAGGGGTGTGGGTTATGTGTGGCATCCTAAGGACAACCCCTCCACCCTTACTAGGGTGAGTAGGGGTACATCTAAGGAGTGGGTAAAAGTATCTTACAAGAAATGTTTGATTTTATTTTTATGGCATCCCATTGGAACTCTCGTTTAAAGAATTTTCTCTTTGGGATCCTATGTAGGTGAGGACCTTAGGCCACTTGAAGTTGGGTGAGTATAGATTCATCAGACCACTTGAAGTTGAGAGGATCTCAGCCATGTCAAGATGTTGATCAAAGTAGGAAATTCATCGGAGGTTCCTTCTGTAGCGAGGGTTCAGGTCGGGCAATCGTCGCTGGATATCCGGATCTTAAGAGAGCTTCTCACCAACTTAGCTTCAGAGAACTAGTCTCCTCAAGAGTTGATCCCCAAATCCGCCATTGCTAAAGGAGCATCTTTCAAGATGCACCGCAGTACACAGAGCAAATCAAATCCATCATGCAAAGAGAGGTTCCACTCACGTGCAGAAAATCACGTTGCATCTTGTTTAGAAGCAAGACATGTGGTGTTGGTGCAGGCGACGGATCTAGCCCACCCTACTCAATCAATTGCTTCTACGAGCTGGAACGATATATCCTGCACTTCTTTGTCCTCTCGCAAGTTATCGAGTTCTGATCTCAATATTATCACAACTAAGTCTTCAATCGTCAAAGATATCGATAGATTTTCTCTGCCAACCCCAAATGTCACAAGAGGCGGTGAGAAGCAGGATGACGACACTTGTTCTCTTATTCGAACCGACAACCCTCCTTCCTCGGATCTGAGGCGGATTCAAATCGACCTTATGGTTGTCAAGTCTTCACTACCTCTTTCCACGATCCTGAGAGATGTGTGGAGAACGCAAGCCCGCCATTCCTCTTTGTTCGCTCGTGAGAGTGACACATTGTTCAAGATCCAGTTTTCCCTCAAGCCTGCCCTTTGTTAGTCGAGAATCGGCAGTTGAGGTTGGTAGTTGAGGTCGGCTGTTGAGGGAGGTTCTACAGTCAAGGATGTCGACGATTCTATCCCCTCAAAGCGTCTTTTTCCTCTTCTCTCAGGGTATTTATTACCAGCAGCGGAGGATTCCGATTTAGATTTTGAGTATGTTGATTTTGACTCGCTTGAACCTTCGCCTCCGATGAATTGTTCGCCTCTTCAGCAGATAGTTATGGTTACGACTCCCCTTACTAACAACAACCGATCTGTGGGAAGCTCCTCTCATCATCCTGCTAAGTTTGCTTCTCTTATAGGATCTCCCATTGATTCCACTCTGACTCCTCTCTCTCCCTCTTCGTTGTCTCCTTGCTTTGCGGGTCCTTTGGCTATGATTCCTGCTCCTTAGGAATGCCATCCTTTGGTCAGGGAGTCTTTTGTTATGGATAGGGAGGTCTTGGAAGAAGCCTTGGACATTCCCCAATCAAATCATCTTCTCCAAGGAATTCTAATTCCTGTCAGATAGCCCCTTCACCCTGTCCATCCTGGGGGAAGCTTTGGGGAGGATGGTGGATGCAATTAAAAAGAAAAGATGGGTTAGGGAGGTTGTGAGCCATGTCGAAAGGCTTTTGGGGGTTGTGTTTAGTGATTCCAACAGAGATTGCATAACTCTCTTTAAATTGGTGGCAGAGAGGGGGCTTGTGTTACTATTGAAGAGATTCATATGGCAGGATCAACGGTGACAGTTAGCCCTAATAGGGAATTGCTCAATTTGGGGGTGGCCCCAGAAGGAGTGCGGGAAGCCATTCCTATGAAGGAGACGAAGGGGAGAAGGGTAGCCAAGGTGCACTTATGAAGATCCTCTCATAGAATGTTAGGGGGTTGGGATGTCCCCATAAACGATCCCAAGTTAAAGAGATATTTGTTCGATCCAAAGCTAACACTATTGTTTTGCAGGAAACTAAGCTTCAACAATTAAATAATGGTTTAGTCAACTCCATGTGGCGCCACAAAGGTAATGAGTGGATTGCTCTTAATTCGGTTAGGTCAGCTGGAGGTATTGCACTCATGTGGGATCCCTCCAAACGAGCGGTTGAAAAGAGTCGGTTGGGTCAATATTCCATGCACGTTGTGTTCAGAGAAACTCATCGGCCTTCGGTGGATTTTCTCAGGAGTATATGGCCGAACAACCCTCACTCTCGCCCCTCATTTTGGCTTGAATTGTTTTTTGTTCGTCTAAGGTGGAATTTTCCTTGGTTAATTGGTGGTGATTTTAATACGGTTCGGTTTTCTTACCAATGTTCTAGTGGTACGAGTATTTCTTCCGTTATGAGAAATTTCTCGAAGTGGATATCCAATCACAGGTTGATTGACCTTCCTATGGGGGGAGTTAGATTTGCCTGGTCCAACCGTAGAAATCCATCCACTATGTCGTTGTTGAACAGATTCCTTCTATCCCATGACTAGATATCCCAGTTCTCCTTTGCTCGTCAAAGAGGTCTGTCGAAACCTATTTTTGATCATTGCCCCATTCTGTTAGAAACTAATGAATTAAATTGGTGGCCTAAACCGTTCATATTTGAATGGGCTTGGCTTCAATTTGAAGGTTTCAATGAGTTAGTTGTTGACTGGTGGAGCTCGTTCCATATTGAGGGTCGCCCAGGGCTTATCCTTTTTTAAAAAAATTCAATTGCTTAAGTCCAATCCTAAATCTTGGCACAAAGATGTTTTTAGGTTAAGAAAAGCTTCTATGGCCTCCATTCTCCTAGCCATTCAAGAGTTAGACATTAAAGAAGAGAACCCTCCTGTCTGATGATGAAAGATCCATCAGAGACTAGTGGTCTTCTAATTGTTGCTCCAAACTAAAAGAGGAAGAGGTTAAATGGATACAACGGTCAAGGGCCCTGTGGCTTAAAGATGGAAATTGAAATACTAAATTCTTCCATAATTTTGCTTCTGCCCGTTCTCGTGTTAACCCCATAGCTTCGTTTGAAATTGATGATGTCATTGTTATTGATAAGTATGTTATCTGTAACTCTATTGTTAAGTTCTATTTTCATTTGTTGTCTACTGATAATATGGATCGTTCAAGGATCTAGAACCTTCCCTTTCGATCATTATCAGAAGAAGAAGCCTTGATTTTGGAAAGACCAATGAACTCAAAAGAGATCAAAGCTGCCATGTGGGAGTTAGGAGTTGATAAAGCTCCTGGACCTGATGGCTTTCCTATTGTGTTCTTTAAATATTTCTGGGTTTGATTAAGGATGATCTTTTCCTATTTGTGCTAGAGCTCTTTGAGCAAAAGAGATTGTCCACAGAGTTAGGGAGTACGTTTCTGACTTTGATTCCGTAGTTGGAAAGAGAACATTAAGGATTTTTGCCCTATTAGTTTGATTGGCAACCCCTATAAAATCCTCTCCAAAATCCTAGCCTAGAGACTTAGACAGGTAATCCCTACATTAGTGTCTCCTTTTCAATTTGCTTTTGTGGAGGACAGACAAATTTTGGATTCAGTGCTTATTGTTAACAAAAGTTTGGATTCCTACGTTAAGGAAAAAAAGGTTAGGTATTAGGCTCTCTTCTATCTCCCTCAAAGTTTGGATTCAGTGCTTTACTCTCTTCTATCTCCCTCCACAACTCCAGCACCGTCAGCGCACCCTTTTATTTGGAAGTACCAGGCTCCCCCCAAGTTTATCTGTTTCGGCTGGCTGGCGGCTAGGAATCGGATTCTAACAGTTACTAACCTGAAGAAGAGAGGCATGCAACTTGCTAATATTTGCCTTTGCTGCATGAAGGATGAAGAGATGGCCGACCATTTGTTGGTTCACTGTGCGTTCATTTCTCACATTATGCTGGATTTTTTCAAAAGATTTGATGTCTGTGGGTGCATTCCTGAGACTTTCTCTTCCTTAATAAGGTACTGGCATGGGTTTAAACTAGGGAAGACCAAATCTCATATTTGGAGAATGGTGATCCTCACTATTTGGTGGGCTGTTTGGACGGAGAGGAACAACCGATGCTTCAACAACACTCAATCTTCGGCTCAAGCTATGGGATATCGGGCTAAAAAACTTCTTATCGAATGGGTGGCCAATGTTTCTAGTCTTAAGGGTTGTAATCTTTTGTTTTTAGGCTTGTAATCCTGATTCCGCCATCTCAGCAGAACTCCTTTGTCTGTTTTTTCTCTTTTAATAAATCGTTACTTCTGGAAAAAAAAAAAAAAAAAGGTCAGGTATCCTTTGTAAACTTGAATCGAAAAAGCTTATGATCATGTTGACTGGTCCTTTGTGGACTGCATGCTCCAAAGAATGAGATTTGGTTTTTCTTGGAGAGCTTGGATTAGGATTTGTATTTCCTCTTACGAGTTCTCTATTCTTATTAATGGTGCCCCTTTTGGTTACTTAAGAGTATCTAGAGGGCTTCGCCATGGAGATCCGCTATCTCCTTTTTTGTTCTCGTGTTCGAAGCTCTCGGTGGAATTCTTTCTAGGAGCTAGGAAATAGGGTTGTATTTAGGGTTTTCTATTCCCAACCTCCCTTTCCATATTAATCACTTGCAATTTGTTAATGATAACCTTTTGTTTTGTGAAGCAGAATGAGAGCATGCTTCCTTTCCTTATCATGACTATATGTTGGTTCCAAGTTGTCTCTAGGTTAAAGGTAAATATGTCCAAATCTGAATATATGGCATTAACCTCGACTCCCAGACGTGCACGTCGTTTGGAGCGCATTTTGGATGTAAGGTTGGATTTTGTCCTATCCTCTATTTGGGTCTTCCTCTTTGCATAGGTAAGCCCCCTCTCTCTTTATGGGATTGTATCCTTGAAAGAATGGAGGAGGAAATGTCTTCCTGGAAGTGTAACATTTTATCGTTGGGAGGTAGGATCAATCTGATTCAAGCTTCTCTGACAAGTATGCCTATTTACTTCCTCTCCTTATTCCTTTGTCCTAAATCTATTGTTTCTAAAATAAATAAGGTTAGAAGGAACTATTTGTGGAAAGGTCCTTCAGGTTTCCTCTGCTTCAATGGAAGGTTGTTTATGCCCCTTACAGTGACAGCAGTGCAGGTATTAAAAATCTGGAGCTTATGAATAAAGCCCTCCTTGCTAAGTGGATATGGAGGTTTGGGATTGAAACTAATAGCCTTTGGAGATGGGTGATTGCTGCCAAATATGGCACCTCTGTTTCAGGTTGGTGGATGAAGGAATCCTCAATGTACAAAACCTCATATCTGTGGAGAAACATTGTTAAATTGTCTCCTTATATTCGAGAGAATGTTTCCTTTTCCCTTGGAGACGGGAATAAAATCAGATTTTGGCTTGATCAATGGTGTGGTGCATTTACGTTGGCTGATGCCTTCCCCCTCTGTTTGTTGTTTCTTCTAATCCGTTCAACCTTGTCAAAGATTGCTTTTATCATAATGGCCAAGGAGGAATTTGGATTCCTCAATTTAGAAGGAATTTCTCTGATGAAGAGTATCAGGAATTCACATCCATGTTATCCTTGTTATAGGAGGTTCTTCCTAATCCCAGCGCTGAAGACTCCATGATCTGGAAGTTGACCAAATTGGTCGTTTCACAGTCAAGTCTCACTACTCGTCTCTTTCTAGAGAGAGGTCTCCTTCCTCTTCCAGCTGTCACACTGGAGCGGCTTGGGCCTATTGTATTCCTCCAAAGGTGGAAACTTTCAGATGGCTTACTAGTATAAACAGAATCCTTACGATTGATAATCTCAAGAAACGAGGGATGGTGTTGCCGAATGTGTGCCCCCTATGCCTTAAAGAGGAAGAATTTGTGGAGCATTTGTTTATCCACTGTCATTTTTCTTTCGATATTTGGGGGAGTGTCCTTCGTCTGGCGAATATTTCATGGGGGATGCCTCCTCTTAATCAGCTCTTCTATATATGGCATGCTGATCATGGAGGAAGGCCGAGAAAAAGAAAGTGATGTTCCATTTTGTTGGTTGGTCTTTGGGCAGTGTGGGCCGAGAGGAACAACCGGGTGTTTAGAAATCCAGCGTCTCTTCAGTGATGGTTTTCTCGAAAGTATTTATCCTCTTTCGTGTTGGGCCCCTTGACGGGGGAGGGGCCTTGTGTTTTTTAGGGGTCTGGGACGCTTTGTATTTTTTATTTTTTATTTATTTATTTATTTTTTACTCTGTGTGGTTAGTGTGGTGCCTCTTGCTGCCCTCTTTCAATAAATTCTTATCTTTCATAAATAAATAAATAAATAAAACACAAATGGCCCCTGAAAATCCAATCGATTTCCAAATTTTGAGATGAGAGAACCACAGCAAATGGATAAAGTGACTGTACAGGAAGTCATCCAAAAAATGACATGGATTTTGCTCATGATACAATGTCGAACAGAAGTTTTTTGATTTGAAGTGTAAACCAGATGAGGTCCACCCGCTATTAAATTTAAAAGAAAGACGAGTACGGCAATTTTGATTACAACTAGTGACAACATAAGAAACACAACAAAGTGAAAGTGAATAATCACCATATCTGTCATAGTGTCATGCACTAAGTGGTCATTTAGATGTATGAACTAGAAATCCAATATAAAAACCTGCATAATTTTAATCCCAGAAGATTGTTTCATGGAACATGGGGTATAGTGTTTGGTTGACAACACTCAGGTTCTGAGGCCACCTTCTTTAACGGAGATCAATTCCGTGGATCGATGCCATGGAATGTTTTAATCCAACTTTTTTAAGGCATTCGATATAATTTTAAGAAAAATAGCTTTCCTGGCAAGATGATTTCCATATTAATTAAGCCATCCAAACCAAAATATCAATAACAAAAAAACTTTCTCCTAAGTTGAAAAAAGAAAAAGGAACAAACAAACCCAACAACAAAAAATAGATGAAAAAACATCAAAATCAGTAAATCCATAAAATTTAAAAGATGCCCAATACAGATTTTTCCTCAATAATGCTAGAAATCCAAAATTAAATACAAAAGAAATGCATTATTTTTCACTCTTGCAAACTAAACCCATAAATTGCAAATAAACCAAAATAAAAAATAAAAAACCATCAAAATAATTAAAAAATCCACAAATTTTGAGAGAGAGAGAGAGAGAGAGAGAGAGAGACCCAATACAGATTATTCCCAAATACAACAAAAATTCAAAAAATAAAATAACCGATATAAAATAAATGGATTTTTCCCTCTTTTTTGCATATAAAACCACACACACACACACACACACACACACACACACACACACACACACACACAAAAACAGATTTTTTAAATAAATTCTGACAAAAAACATGGAAAATGGGATAGCGGGAAGAGATTGTTACCTGATAGAGTTAGACGCTCTGCGAAGCGCCCACATGACTAACGTCAGGCTCGTCTGACGTCCAGAATCCTAAGACCCTAACAAAACCCTAGAAATATAGACGTTTGGGATAAAACCCTACTGCCTTCTCGCCATTAGGGTAACAGGAAATCCCTGTCGACCAGATAAAAGAGGATCCCGACTCCTGATTCTATACCCTCGAAAGAACACGAAAATGGAACGCAGATTGCCTGCAGCGCCCGGCTGTAGAAGATACCTACAGCACTAATCTTTGTGGGGCTCACATTGATGTAAGTGTTATATCTACTCCGTTCATCAGTTTTCAAATATCATTTTAGCAATTACATTTAAAAATAATTAGATCTAACTCTCAATTGGACCACACTACAGGGAAGAGTGATGGCCGCCGTTGAAACCTTTATGGGGCCCACCATAATGTTTATTTTCCATCCAAACTGTTCATAAGGTCACTTAGACCTGGATGAAGGCAAAACACAAGTATCAGCTTTATCCAACACTTCTGTGGCCCAAAAGAAGTTTTAAATGGTGAACGTTCAATTCCTACTGTTTCCTGGGGTGTGGTTTTCATCTACTAAAATGAGCTGAAAAAACGTATAACGGAGAGGATATAACACATACATCACTTTGGGACCTACAGAGCTTAGTGCTGCTTCCCGTAAAATGGTGGTGACTCACACCTGTGGGGGAAACGGATTGGCTACTCCCCCTGCCACCAGCCCCGTGGCTGGTGTTCGGTGCTCTGTGGGCCCTACCATGATGTATGTGTTTCATCCGTTCCATTCATCCATTTTTAAAGATCATTTCAGTACTATGTCCCAAAAATTAGAGGTATATAAATCTCAGGTGGTCCACACCACATGAAAACAATAGTGATTAGATATCCACCATTAAAATCCTCCTAAGGTCCAATGTACTGTTTATTTAACATCCAATCTGTTGATTTGGTCATACAGGCCCAGTTGAAGGGAAAAAACAAAAATCAGCTTGATCCAAAACTTTCGTAACCACCAAAAATTTTTTAATGGGCGACACTCATTCAACATTGTTTCCTGTAATGTGGTCCATACCGTAAAATTTTCTGTAAAAATAGATTGACGACATGGTTGAAACACATACATCATGGTGGGGCCCACAGAGCACCGACCATCAGCCATTGTTTGGTGTCAGGGGAAGTAGTCAATCCGTTCCCACTAGGGGTGTACACAAACCGGCTAGCCCGGTTAGCTCACTCGACCTGGCCCGAAAAAGCCCGACTCGGCCTGACTCGAAACTGAGTTCGGGTCAGGACGGGCCAATATTCTAGGCCCGAAAGTGAGTTCAGGCCGAGTTCGAATACCTCCCAGTTCGGCCCGACTCGGTCCGAAATTCGACTCGCCCCGGCCCAACCTAACCCGGCCCCGCCGACCCGTGTATGACTGTATTTAATTTGTATAAAATGTTTTATTTTATGCTTTGTCAAATGTATGTAAATGTATGTAAATGTCCTGACTAGTTAGATTTTTTGTGGAGTCTATAGTTCAACTATCTAAACCGTTGATCGAGGGCCTTGTAATGAGACTTGAATTACCTGCCAAAGCCCTTCCCATGAACTTGCTGTAAGGTTCAAAAATGGTCCGAACTCAGGTTCGAAATTGGCCCAAACTCGAAGGTTCGAAACTGGCCCGAACTCGCGTCGGGCCCGGTTCGGACTGGAGATGTTGGCCCAGTGACCAGGCCCGGTCGGATTCGGACCTTGTGTGGCTGTTGAACGGGCCTGGATGGGCTGAGGCCAGTTCGACTCGGCCCGACCCGTGTACACCACTAGTTCCCACCTATGGGTATCGAACCTAAGATTGAAGAGTTACCACTAAGGAATGGCCTCGAACCCAAGGGTCCCATGTAACCTCGATATCCTTCTAATTATTCACAATGGGTGCCTGAGTTTTTTACCACAGTAAACCCCACCTTTTACCACATGGCTTTTCTAAACGCTGATGTAGAACGTGTCACAGATACGTTCCTAGCATGGTTGGGCCAAAAGAAGATAGACCGTAAATTGACCATAACTTTTGATCCGGGTATCGTTACAGGGCGCACAACCTATCAATCTTTACTGAAACGGGCCATCCGAGGTGAACCGACCCACAACGTGGGTCGTATCAACGTGGGTCGTATCTGTCCGTTTCGTCAGAAAACGCGCGTTTTCAACTCAAAAACGAATTTTTAGGAATATTTTACTATTTTTAGTAATTCCGAATTTTTTAAATATTTTTAGAGTTTTAGATTTTCTTTCCTTTTAGAAATAACTTTTAGTTATATTAGGACTCTTCTAGAGAAAGTTTATTTGCAATTTTTATTTTAGAAATTAGACCTTAGAAGAGTTTTATTAGAATTAGGATTTTTATTAGAGTTAGAATTTTGCTATTTTTGGTAATTACGAATTTTAGTTTATTTTTTCTTTATTAATGGTGTAAGGAGACGCATTAGAGAATTATCAATTATTCATTAATCTATTTCGAATTTATTTAGAATTTATTTCTATTTTCTGCTCTCTTTTCTCGTGGATTCGAGAAAGTCTCTGTGAGGAGTCTAGAGAAGTTCCATGGATTCGGAATAGTTACCCTCTTGAGGAAGACGGTGCTCGACCTCACGTCCTCCCCTGTGTCAAACGCTCCCAAATTTTATTTTTCAAAGCTAAACCATTTTGTACAGACATACCATTTATAGATGAAAATGTCATGATGCCACCTTGGAACTCTGTTTTGTCCATGGTGGCACCATGGATATTACAGTACCACTGCCAACGTGAGTAGCTACAACACCTATAGCTACGGATTATAACTGTAGCTATTAGTGGTGTAGCCATTGCTTCAATAGATTTGTAGCCATTTAGTTCTTTACCTACGGATCAAAACCGTAGCTATTGCTTCTGTGGCCAAAAGTACATACAACTATGGATAATTAAGCGAGTCAAACATGAAATTGAGTAACCCTAACGTGAAATTCAACAAGCCTAACATGAAATTCAACGAGCATCAAAGGAAATTAAGCGAT
Source organism: Magnolia officinalis (assembly GCA_021015155.1). NCBI lineage: Eukaryota > Viridiplantae > Streptophyta > Magnoliopsida > Magnoliales > Magnoliaceae > Magnolia > Magnolia officinalis. The sequence continues at coordinate 56,923,389 of JAJHSJ010000014.1, forward strand.
GCAAACATGAAATTCAATGAGCCTCAAAGGAAATTGAACGAGGCTAACATTAAATTCAACGAGCCTCAAAGGGAATTGAGTGAGGCAAACATAAAATTTAGCAAGACTAACATGACATTCAAAGAGCCTCAAAGGATAAATTGCTTGATTTCGTAATAATCATCTATCCAATCTATATTATTGTTTGTCTTATCTTATAGGAAATATGGCTGCAACTTGGGTTCATTTTGACTCGAATCTTATTAAGCCAATATCAGTCTGGGTCGAGTTGTGTAGTCATTATGTTCGATTGGGGTTGAAACTCAACAAGCCTCACAGGAAATTAAGTGAGGCTAACATGAAATAAGCGAGACTAACATAAAATTAAGCAAGACAAACATAAAATTAAGCAAGGCAAAAAGAAAATTGAGCAAGGAAAATTGAAAATTGAGCGAGGCTAAGGTAAGCTGGAAATTCAGCGAGGCAAAGAGGAAATTGAGTGAGACAAACTGAAAATTGAGCGAGACAAACATGGAATTAAGCGAGGCAAACTAGAAATTGAGCAAGGCAAACATGAAATTCAGTGAGGCAAACATAAAATTGAGCGAGGCTTACATGAAATTGAGCGACACAAACTGAAAATTGAGCGAGGCAAAGAAAAAATTGAGTGAGGCAAACTAGAAATTGAGCAAAGTAAACATGAAATTCAGCGAGGTAAACTGTAAATTGAGCGAGGCTAACATGAAATTGAGCGAGGCAAATTGGAAATTGAGCGAGACTAGAAGGAAATTGAGCGAGGAAAATATGAAATCGAACAAGGCAAACTGGAAATTGAGCAAGGTAAAGAGGAAATTCAGCGAGGCAAAGAAGAAATTTAGCAAGACGAATTGGAAATTGAGTGAGGCAAACATGAAATTGAGAGAGGCAAACATAAAATGAAGTAAGGCAAACATGAAATTGAGCGAAGCAAACTGAAAATTGAGCAAGGCTACTACTAAATTAAGCAAGGCAAACTGGAAATTGAGCGAGTCAAACATGAAATTAAACGAGGCAAAATAGAAATTGAGCCAGAGGAAATTAAGCGAGGCAAACTGAAAAAATCGAGCGAGGCAAACATGAAATTGAGTAAGGCAAAGAGGAAATTGAGCGAGGCAAACTGAAATTAAGCAAGGCAAACTAAAAATTAAGCGAGGTAAACTGAAAATTGAGCAAGGCAAATAGGAAATTGAGCGAGGCAAACATGAATTTCAATGAAGCAAACATGAAATTGAGCGAGGCTAACATGAAATTGAGCGAGGCAAATTGAAAATTGAGCGAGGCTCAGAGAAAACTGAGCAAGGCAAACTAAAAATTAAGCGAGGCGAACTGGAAATTAAGCGAGGCAAACTGAAAATTGAGTTAGAGTTATTGATATCGAAATGTACTTATTATGATTTGAGCCAAGTTACAGTACTTGATCGGCTTTTGAGTTGAGCTAAGTTTTTCAATGTTAAAGTCCCTCAATATATATTGATACACCATTCTCTAGTGCAATGCAGAGCAGGTCGCAAACACTTTACTGGCAAAGATGAACTAAAGAAGACCCGATCAGATGCGAAAATGATCTAGACCATCAGAACCTTAAATTAGTTGTATCTTGTAAACCAGGATGAGTTTTTGACGTGTTATATATGATTTTGGAGTATGAGGACCTACTTAAGCCAACCACGCCGGGTTGTGCATGCCGAATTTGCTAGATTTCATTATATTAACAGTCAAAAGTCTTGTTTAATTTTACTTTTACTATAAATAATAAGCTTTAGTTTAAGTATAACTTTTGATCCTTTGAGTTGTGGAAGTCATGCCCAACATGAAAAGGGCTTAGAAAAGTTAGGAGAATAACTTGGTTAGGCCAAATTAGACACTTATTATTTTTTGGTCAAAATCATGTTTGCCTCACTAAATTTCCTTTTTGCATCTCTCAATTTCCTATTTTCCTCACTCAATTTCCTGTTTTCCTCACTCAATTTCATGTTTGCCTAGCTCGATTTCCTTTGAGCCTCATTAAATTTCATGTTTGCCTCACTGAATTTCGTGCTTGCCTCGCTCAATTTCATGTTTACCTCGTTGAATTTCATATATGCCTCGTTGAATATCTGTTTGCCTCTTTCAATTTTTTGTCTGCCTCATTTAATTTCATGTTTGTCTCGCTCAATTTCCTTTTAGCCTCGCTGAATTTCATGTTTGTCTCGCTCAATTTCCTTTTTGCCTTGTTGAATTTCATATCTATCTCGCTTAATTTCCATTGAGCCTAGTTGAATTTCATGTTTGCCTCGCTCAATTTTCTGTTTGCCTCGCTCAATTTCCTGTTTGCCTCGTTGATTTTCATGTTTGCCTTGCTCAATTTCTATTGAGCCTCGTTGAATTTCATGTTTGACTCACTCCATTTCCTCTAAGCCTCACTAGATTTCCAGTTTGCCTCACTTAATTTCATATTAGCCTTGCTCGACTTACAGTTTGCCTAGATGAATTTTATGTTTGCCTCGCTTAATTTCTAGTTTGCCTCGCTCAATTTCCTATTTGCCTCGCTCAATTTCCTCTTCGCCTCGCTTAATTTCCAGTTTGCCTCGCTCAATTTCATGTTTGCCTCGCTCAATTTTCAATTTGCCTCACTCAATTTTCAGTTTGCCTCACTCAATTTAATGTTTGCCTCAATCAATTTTCAGTTTGCCTCGCTCAATTTTCTCTTTGCCACACTCAATTTCTAGTGTGCCTCGCTCGATTTTATGTTAGCCTCGCTCAATTTCATGTTTGCCTAGCTAAATTTCATATTTGCCTCACTGAATTTTCAATTTGCTTCGCTCAATTTCCAGTTTGCCTCACTCAATTTCCTGTTTGCCTCGCTCGATTCCTGTTTGCCTCATTGAATTTTAGTTTGCCTCGCTCAATTTCCTTTGAGCCTCATTGAATTTCATGTTAGCCTCGTTGAATTTCCAGTTTTTCATGCTCAATTTTCAGTTTGCGTCTCTCAATTTCATATTTGCCTCGCTCAATTTCCAGTTTGCCTCGTTCAATTTCATGTTTGCCTCGCTCAATTTTCAATTTGCTTCGCTCAATTTCTAGTTTGTCTCACTCGATTTCCTTTGAGCCTCGCTCAATTTCCAGTTTGCCTCATTAAATTTCATGTTAGCGTCGCTCAATTTACAACTTGCCTCGCTGAATCTCATGTTTGTCTCGCTTAATTTCTAGTTAGCCTCGCTCAATTTATAGTTTGCCTCGCTGAATTTCATGTTTTCCTCGTTAAATTTCCAGTTTACCTCATTCAATTTCCAGTTTGCCTCTCACTTAATTTCATATTTGCCTCGCTCAATTTCTAGATTTCCCCACTCAATTTCCTCTTTGCCTCGCTGAATTTCCAGTTTGCCTCGCTCAATTTTCAGTTTGAGTCGCTCAATTTCATGTTAGCTTTGCTCAATTTCTTATGAGGCTCGTTGAGTTTCAACCCTAACCGAACACAATAACTACACAACTCGACCTAGACTAATGTTGGCTCAGTAGGGTTCGGGTCAAATTGAACCCAAGTTACAGCCCTATTTCATAGAAGATAAGACAAACAATAATATAGATTGAATAAAAGATTATTATGAAACCAAGCAACGTATCCTTTGGGGCTCATTGAATATCATGTTAGCCCTGCTTAATATCCTTTAAGGCTTGTTGAATTTCATGTTAGCCTCGCTGAATTTCATGTTTGCCTCGCTCAATTTCCCTCGAGGCTCGTTGAATTTCATGTTTGTCTTGCTCCATTTTCCTTGAGGCTTGTTGAATTTCATATTTGCCTTACTTAATTTCTTTGGATGCTCGTTGAATTTCATGTTAGGGTCGCTCAATTTCATGTTTAGCTCATTCAATTTCACGTTAGGCTCGCTCAATTATCCATAGTTGTATGTACTTTTCACTACAGAAGGAATGGCTCCGGTTTATATCCATTACCAGAGAACTAAATAGCCACAAATCTATTAAAGAAATAGCTACACTACAAATGGCTACGGTTATAATCCGTAGCCATAGGTATTTAGCTACGTCCGATGGCCCTTTTCCTTGTATTGGACGGTTGAACGAGACAGAGTGTCAGTGCCACCATGAATGCAAGGGTATTTTTGTCTACAAATAGTGTATCAGTACAAAATGGTTTAGGTTTGGAAAGTAAAGTTTGGGAGCGTTTAGAAGAGCCGTTGGGTAAAAGGTGGGGTATACAGTGGTAAAAAACTCTGGCGCTCGAGTAGGTGACGAGGGAAGCGGATGGTATCGTGAGTAACTCAGCATGCTAAGCGTATTGAGTAAACTCTGTGGGGCGTACCGTGATTTATATATTTTATCCACTCCTTCCATCCATATTACCAGATAATATTAGGATTGAGCCCAAAAATGAGTTATATCCAAATCTCAAATGGACCACACCATGGGCAACAGTGTGAATTAAACATCTACCATTGAAAATTTCTTGAGGGCCACTGAAGTTTTGGATTAAGCTTATATTTGGGTTTTACCTTCATCCATGTTTTTTGTGATATTACGAACATGTTGGATGATAAATAAACATCAATGTGGGGCCTAGCAAGGTTTCAAGGGTGGAAATCATTATTCCCACTATTTCCTGTGCTAGGGTCCATTTGAGCTTTGTATGTGCTTCGAGTTTGGTTTCAACCCCTTAAATGAGTTGGGAAAACAAATGGACGGCATGGATAAACCACATACATTCAAGGTGGGCCCAACAGAGTTTACTCAGTACAATAAGAGCGTACTGAGTTACTCAGTACCCAATCCGATTTGGACAGGCAGAGGCTTTGAGGGCCACTGAGGGTCCACCGTGATGTTTTCATTTTATCCAAACCGTCCATCCATTTTTCCATATCATTTTAGAGTATTGAATCAAAAATGGAGAAGATCAAAGGCTTAAATGGACCATATGGTGGGGATTAGATTCCTACCGTTGAAAAATTCTCGAGGACCACAGAAGTTTTGGATGAAGATGATATTTGTTTTTTTAATTCACCCAGGTGTATACGATCGTATCGATAGGTTGAATGGCAAATAAAAAACATGGTGGGCATCCTTAGCACAGCTGCTTCCTGTGGTGTGGTCCAATTGAGCATTGGATCTGTCTCATTTTTTATTCGATACTCTAAAATGATATGAAAAAATTAATGGACGGTTTGGATAAAATGAAAACATCACGGTGGACCTTCAGTGGCCCTCAGAGCCTCCACCTATCTCGAGCTCCAAACAGGCAGGGGAAGTACCTAATCCGCGCCCCCTCTTGGAGTGCCACGTACACACCAGCACGTGGTTGGTGTGTGGTACGCCAGCTAATCCACTTCCCACAACACGTGAGTCTATTGGCTAGTGTACCACACACCACCGACTTAATTGGTGTGACTACGACGTGTGAAGATGAGGGCTAATGCCCCTCATGCTCAAAGTTGTACGAACGGTTCAAAAGAGATCAAAGTTGCATGGCCCTGCAACGATGTATTTACTTTCCTTTCAATCTCACATTTATCAAGCGAACCACACTGAAAAAGTAATGGGGATTGAAAGGTCTTTGGTAATTACTTACGGCATTGGATTGCTCATTCAATACCTCTTGAAAGGCAGATATAGTTGGGCAATTCTCAGTAGTGTGAATGTTGCAACCACAAATACTACAAACAATTTCCTTGGCCTTATCCTTCTTTAATTCCATGGCCTCGAGTTTTCGAGTGAGATTAGCTACCTTGGCGTTAATATCATCATCTCTTTTAGGAGGTACATTCCACCTTTTTCTTTGGAATGAGTCGGCCTAGGTGTAGTACTCAGTCTAGGGGAGATGTCCCATGTTTGTGTGTTCTCAGCAAGTTATCAAAGTAGTCTCACACCTCATCGACACCTTTATTCATAAACTCCCCATTACACATTGTCTCAACTAATTGGCGCATGGGAGATGTCAGTCCATCGTAGAAAAAGTTCGTGATGCGCCACGTTTCAAAACCATGTTGTGGGCATGAACTGACAAGATCTTTGAACCGCTCCCAACATTGGAAGAATGTTTCATCTTCCCTTTGAGCGAAGTTCATGATCAACTTCCTAAGGGTGTTCGTCTTATGATATGGAAAAAACTTTTTAATGAACTCCCTTGTCATGTCATTCCATCTGCCAATAGATTGAGGACGTAGTGAATGTAACCACGTCTGAGCTTTCTCTTTCAAAGAAAAGGGGAAGAGTTTTAACCTCCGTGTCATCAGACACGTTAGGAAAGTATAGGGTAGTCATGATCTCATCGAACTCTTTCAGATGTAGATATGGATTCTCTTACTCAAGCCCATGAAATTTAGGAAGGAGTTGGATCACCCCTGGCTTGATATCCATATGTCCTACATTCTCCTGAAAAACCATGCATGAGGGCGTACTCACCCCCGCCGGTTGTAAGTAATCTCGTAAGGTACAAGGCGGGGGTGCTTGATGCACCTCATTCTCATCCTGGACATCTTCTACCCTAGGTTAGGTTGGGTAGACGAGGTTGATTTCCAGCCATATCCTCAATTAACTCAGGGGAATTCGAGTGGTGTCTAGTCCTGCGATGGACAGTTAACCACTCAACTAATCCTCCTTCAGTCAAGAGACGTCGAGTGTTGTCACGAGCCCACTTGGGCATGAAAACACTCACAGCCCTCAATCAAATTCTAAACCTAATCCTAAGAAGGGAAATAAAAAATCTAAAAAAAAGAAGAGAGGGTTGGAAGGAAGTTACCAAATTGGAGTCCCTAAATAAAAACCTGCAAAATAAAACAAAACAAGTTAGTTTCAAAGAATAACAAGCCTAAGATTATAAATTCCTAAGAAGGGAATTAGCAGTAGTAAAATAGTTTTAATTAGAAAAAGAGAAATTCCTAAGAGAGTATAAATTTCTAAACAATTATGAAAGTTCTAAACTAGAAAGTAAGTTAGTAACAGAAAATTTAAAAATTATAAAGTAGAAATTAGAAAGAGCTTACCGAATTAGAAATTTCTAAAAAGCCTAAAAACAGGAAAGTTAGTTCTAAATAAAAATAAAAAAATAAATAAAATAAAAAAATAAAATGAAAATTTCTAGAAATAGGAAATAAGGTTAGATTCTAGAAGAATTAGAAACTTGCTAAAGGGAAATCCTAATCTAGAAATAGCAAGGAATAAATTAAAAAAGAATTTACCAAATTAGAAACCTATCTCAGATTCCTACAAAACAAGAAATTGGGTTAGTTTCTAAAAAGGAAATAACAAAACCTAAAAAAATAGAAAGTTATTAACAATAGAAAATTTCTAAAATTTAAGGGAAAACCTAGAATTAGAAAATTCTAAAGCTAAAGTTCTAGAAATTAGAAAAACCCTAATTTCAAACTAATCATAAAACGAGTTAACTTCAGGAAACGTAACTGTCAATCCCCGGCAACGGTGCCAAAAACTTGTTCTCTCCCCAAGTATAGGGTTGTGATGTAGTAATAAACTCGGTAAGACCGAGGTCGAATCCACAGGGACTGAAACCTGTACGTTATCTGAAAATACCAGATCTAGAACTAGGCTAAGATGAAATCTAAACCAATTGTGATTTGAGGAATAATGTGTGAAATATTAATCTAAACTTAAAGAATTCAGAGAGAGGGAAACTAGGGATTAAGAGGATCCACTTGTAGAGATCAGGAAGATCTACGATCGATTCATGAACGCAACTGGACTTAGAGTCCCATCTTCATCCAGTTGGAAGATATAACCTGGAAATCAAATCTGAACTTCATTTAATCAAGTTTTCAAGAGATCAGATAGGTGTGAATTAGGTCGGGTTTCATCACAATATCATGCCCATGGGACAAGACAGACAACGAAATTAACCCAGTCACAATCAATCTGTATGATGTATGAACGTCAGGAAGTTGGTCCGTCATCCACCATGCCTAGGAGACGATGATGAACACCAGGGTTTCCTAACCGCATAATCAAAACAATAAAGGAGAAAAACTCAAGTCATTGCAGATCTAATGTAATTTTAGTACGTTAAACCATTAAAAAACTACAATCATTCTAACAATCAAACCAATTAAATGAGTTCATCATTCATAATCCAAACCGTAGAATCCCATCACACTACAAGCTTCACCTCTTAGCCCTAGCTAAGAGGTTTAGCTACACATGGATGGACTAGATCTCATCAAAAATTTCAGAAGAAAATAAAAAAACAACATTCAAAATAAACTTTACTGTCCCTGTCTCTCTGCTACACGTCCAGCCCAAATCTCTCCTCTCTTTCCTTTTTCCTTTTCCTCTTATAAAGCCAGGAGTCCGTTTTGTCAGTGGCTGGAATCCTGTTTGGAAACTGCTTGTGAAGGCTTTTACGCAGCCCAGAAACGGTGGAAGTACCGTTTTTAGAAGCTGCTGCGAAGGCTTTTAGGCAGTTGTGTTGTGATTCCAAGTCCCCACTCACTTCCAACTCCACTTCCTCTCTCTCCCAAAGATCAACGTCCCTTGCAAGATTTTGGCTGGCCTACACGATGGACGGTCCAGATTGTCCTACAATGATCATCGTGATCGTACCAGAATCCGGGCAGCGGTCAGACGGGGAACAGGGACTGCGAATCTCCTCCGTTGTAACGCTAGTGGGGCCCATTCCCTCACTAATTTGGAAATCCAATCGTTCATTCGACTCCCAAAAGAAACGTCCAGGTATGTCTAGTTTCAAATTGTATTCAGTGTGAACCACCAGAGGTTTTCTTTTCTGCCGTCGATCGTTCGTTTTGAGTACTCATGTACATACAATGTCTTCATGGGGCAAAACGCCACCTAGGCTAGGGTTATACGCCCCTTCTGGTCGCAAGGACGGTCTAGATCGTCCGTTTGAATGATTGGTGGGGCCCACTGATTATCACAGCATCCGCACCTTGCGGACACTGTGTGTGCGTAGAGCCGGGTCGGGTCCATGACCCTTTGACTGGGTCTTTGGTCCGGTGCACGTCCAGTGAACGTGCACTGCACGTACATCAATCCACGTGGGATCCACTGTAATGTCTATAAGAAATCCTCCCCGTCCATCGGTCTGGGCTCGTCATAAAATTGGTTGAGACCAATTTTGGCGCGTATACAGATCTCAAAGTGGGCCCCAAAATCACGGATTCATGGGTTGTTCTATCCGTTGGGCCACTTTCGTAAGGATTCAATAGCCGAAATTTGACATGTACGGTTAATTTGTAGTCCTCAGGCCATGTATATAGTTTCAAGCCGATCAGATAGCGGGAACCCTGTGATCCTGCATTCTGGATGATTTTCGGGCCACTTAAACTTTGGTTTATCCGTTTTCTCGGATCTCTGACAGGTAAACTCTTCGATCTTGGTCCCCTGGAGTCCGTCCCTTGCCTTGGTGTCATCAGATCGTTAAATCCATGTTTTTAGCACCTTTTTGTAGTCCATGCTCTCAAATATACCATGCAACACAAATACAGTTATAATCGGGCGTTAAACAATATTATGCTCATAAATCTAGGCAATAAATGGGGTCAAATATGCAATATTTGACCCTCAACAACTGAAAAGTATGGGGTGTTACAATAAGTTTGAACTCGGCTTAAATTTTTTTTTTGAGCTCAAAAAATCAGCTCGAACTCAATTCCGAAGCGAGTCGAATCAAACTTTTTCGAGCTGAGTCGAGCGAGTTAACCGAGCTAACTCGTTCGCGTACAGCTCTATTCGTCGGTGGAAGACTCTCAGGAGTTTCAACACCCGGTCAAGGGTTTGAGTATCCATAAGTGGTGAAAACCCACTACGCGTGAGTGTGTGGGGTGTGTGCACGTGTGTAAAAAAAAAAAAAAAAAAATTCTATTCCTCGGTGTGTTGTCACCAAGTCATGTGGACCCACAATGATGTATGTATTATATCCACACCATCTGTCCATTTTGCGAGATCATTTTAGGGCATAGCCCCACAAATAAGGCAAATCCAAAGCTCCAGTAGACCACACCACATAAAGCAGCTGGGACGATTACACCCATCGTCGAAACCTTCCTAAGGCCCACCATAATATTTATTTGCTATCCAACCTGTTAATAGGGTCACACGGACCTTGATGAAGGGAAAACTTAAATTTCAGCTTGATCCAAAACTTCGGTGGCTCTCGAGAAGTTTTCAATGGTAGCCGTTTAATCCCCACTACATTTTGTGGTGTGGTTCACTCCCTAAAATGATCTCGCAAATTAGATGGCCAGTGGGGCTATGGTACTTACATAATGTTGCAGATGTCGGCGGTGTGTGTCACACCACGCAATCCACTTCGGGTATCAGGTTAGTATTCAACGTCAAGATATTCCACGACTTCCAACGCGAATCCCAACAATGCCATCAAGTCTAAGGACTGAGATCCAAATATGGGCCAGGCTCAAGTAAGTATATAGGAGTATCACACTCATACCCATCAATGGGTGCTGCACCCATTTACCATATGAAATACAGGCCCATATTCATGCCTTATATGGTGTTTGTCCACCCGTTAGGGTATTTGGGATGTGGATCCCGTCCTACCCCAGGGCTATGTGGGTCCCACCGTGATGTAAGTATTTTATCCAC
>JAJHSJ010000014.1:56934069-56995434 GCA_021015155.1 Magnolia officinalis
TCTCTCTCTCTCTCTCTCATTCATTATTTTTCTCTTGTAGGTTGTGAATCATTCTCGGTTAGTCTACATAAATTCTCCTACATTATCTAAATTTCGGAAAGACTAATACACAATATCGTGTTATTGATACATTCACTACAGATTGCTCCATTAATGTGGTCGCTTTCTAACCCATAACTGTCCACAACTAACTTGTGTGTGGCCCACCAACTAACTGGCTTTACACGCACTGAATACCTATACACTGAAAACACTCAGTGCAGGAGGTTTCACCATGTCCTTCCCCATATTCATGGATATAAAGTAATTACATTATAAAACATGATAGGAAAATCTTAGGGCATTGAGGTGGCTCGAAAATAATATTTCATGTCATTTATAGAAACTTAGGAGATATGTTAATGCTTAAGTCATGTCTTCAAGATACAAATGTGGATTATTTATTATTGTATTTGAGTCTCAAAAGACAGCACACATCATTGTCCAGGAGTGTTTACATCCATCAAAATGGACGGCAATACAACCTTCCATTTAGTGATGTACAGTCAATCTATCAAGTGTCTATGACATCCAAGCCGTTGAAAAGGTTGACTCCGACTTTAAGATCATTGGGTACAAAAACAGAGATAATCCATTCATCAGCTGGGCCACACATTACCTTGAGTCAATTCATTGGTGGTGTACTGTTCTCCACGGTCTTCCATGTGGAGCTAACCTTTCTGACGGCTCAGATGTCTAGACATGATAGGTTAATTTCTTATATGAAACTCAATAGATGGTAACTTTGTGGTCCACTCAGATGCATGTGATCATACCTCATGAAAGAATTTTAAGATTGCAACTGAAATATACTTATTTTATATTATCTTTAAATTTTAATCATTTAGAAAACCATTTTTTATGGCTTAGTAAAGATAACAAGATTATTAGGGTTTTGACTCTTGCCAATATTTAATCATTGGATAAAACATTTTTATGTATTTATTTTTATTTATTTCTTTTTTATGGATTTTGATTGATAGAATCAACGCGATGGTGGCAATAACAAGTGAAAACGAATGTGCGGCTGAGATCCCACACGATGTTGCTGAGATTGTCATGGTTCGCCACGGAGAGACCACATGGAATGCCTCTGGAAGAATTCAGGTAATACACTACATAAGTCATTTGCACCCTAATACAATAAAAAACAAGGTGCATTGGGCATGGGACAGTGCATGCATCAATCTAGATTGTCCATTGAGGTCCCCACTACTAATTGGCCAGCATGTGTGTGCGCGCACGTGTGTGTGTGTATATATACACACACACACACACTTATCAAGTGGATCACTTTAAAAAAATAATAATAATAATAATTCTAATCATCGGTAATTAAATGGATAGATAGCAAAATACAAATACTATCGACTTAAGTGTGCGTGTGTGTAAGTGTGCGTGTGTGTGCGTGCGTGAGTGTGTAGGCCAGAGTTATAGTAATATTAGCAATGTCTCTCCAAAGCTTTTAAATGACGTGTAATGGTATACCATCAAAATTAATGTGCACCTTACAAAATATATTGTATGGTCTATTCTTTTCAACATTTTGATTATTATTTTTCTTCTGATCTTGAAGGGCCAACTCGAATCGGAGCTAAACGAAGTGGGATGGAAGCAGGCGGCTGCAGTTAAGATCTAAAATCCTTTTATTCTAGAAATTCCCCACATGCATTCTGAAAAAGAAATAAATAAAAGAAAGAAGGAAAAAAAAAAAAAAAAAAAAAAAAAACATGCATTTCCCATTGAAAGGAATTACAAGTATAATTTTTTTTTCCTACCACGTACATAGTAGGCTATATGTGCACAAGTACACTTTTCGATATGTGGAGCAATTTCCATTCTTTATGCATCATTCAAATTTTTTTTCTCATTTAGATCTTTCTCTTCTCTACTTATCTTGATGATATTTTAACAGTCGGATGATTGCGATATGTAGATAGCAGAGAGATTGGGGAAGGAATCAAAGCCGACGGCCGTGTACTCATCCGAACTCAAGCGTGCAAAAAACACGGCGGAGATGATCGCTAAGAATTGCCACATCCATGAGGTGTGTTTGAATTTTCATTTATTTATCTTATTTATTCCTTTTCTTGAAAATGATTAATTTTTCTCCATGTACTGCCGTATTAACAATTTGATCACTTCATGAAATTCTCAATATTATTATTCAATTAGTGGGCAGTCTGGCAGATGGGCCATAACCCAATTACAATGATTTAATGATCTGAACCATCCAATTTTCTAACATTCGGCTGTTGGGTGTGGAATGTTGCTCATTCATTTAGCCATCCCTTTACTGACCGTTGATCAGATGGGGACCATAGTTCAATGGTCTACATTTTGAGGATATCTAACACATGTATGGTGAATCACCAAAAACGTGTGCCCCTCTTTAACATAACCCATCATTTATTTTTTATTATTTTGTTATTTATTTATTTATTTTTATTTTTTTGAACAGGTGATTGAAATACCTGAATTGAAGGAGAGGCATGTGGGGAGCTTGCAAGGTTTGGTTTGGGGTGAGATTGAAGAGAAGGAACCTGAGGCCTACCATGCTTTTTTCTCATCCCAAAATGACCTAGAAATCCCAGTAAGTTAATTTTTTTTTAACAATAAAATATAAATAATATTTTCCAAATCGAATCAATTCAAATTTTGAGTGAGTCGTGACCAAATTGAATTTTTTCTCAATTCTTACTGAAATCTGATCGAGTCAAGTCAACTCGAGTTTTTAAACTATGGTGACAACCATGGGCCTAGTTATCTTCACATCTATAAATTTTTAAACATAGATATGAAATGAAAGCATAAGTCATGTTGAAGACATTTTATTGATTTTGTCAAAACCATAGTAGAAAAAATCGAAAAAACCTAACTCAACTTAGTCTAATTGATTTGACTCGGCTAGATTTTATCTAGACTCGAGAAAAACTCAATTTGGTTCGAGACTAAAAAAAAGATAAAAAGATAAATACTACTCAACTCAGCTCAGCTTGCCAAGAAGATAGTATTTACATATTATTATATTAAAAATATTAAAATTTTAAGAGATTTGAGTCCGTCGAGTTGCCGAATTCTTAAGCTATTAAGGAATGCTACGTTCTGCGTGTGATGATACAAAAAATGTATATATGATTTTTGGGATATTTCTTATTTATTTATTTATATATCTGATCTGATGAAGGGCGGTGGAGAGAGCTTCAATCAGCTTTGTGAGAGGTCTGTGAGTGCTCTGGAGGAAATTGCCTCTAGACACAAAGGTCTCTCTCTCTCTCTCTTCTCTCTCTCTCTCTCTCTCTCTCTCAGCTTAGGCCTAGAAATTCCTTAAATGGCCCACTACATTTGGGCTTGGGCTTGAAATTCTCTTTTATCATAAACATGCCGATCTCAGGCCCATATTTGACATATCTACATATCAACTCCCAACTTGAGCCCAGAACAGTGGGGCCCACTTATGAATCATGGGTGAACCTGGTCTTTGATTTCAGACCAAGTAAAAATCATTAAATAAGTGGTAGCTTGGTTGGGGCCCAGTACCATCCCCTAACGTCGTCGTCTAGACAATAATGGACCATGAGAGACAGAAAATGGCTGCATGTCCACAGACGGCTCGCAATGGGCTGGGCCCAGGCATAGCAAATACGAGATTTCGTCCCAGCCCGAGCACTCGAAAAACCTCATATCCATGCCCCTAGCTTCAACACATGCGAGATCCAGCGGTTGTTATAGTTTCATTTGAAAAGTATCCATACCCTGTGGGTCTTTCACAAATTCTCATTTTTTACTCTCTTCATGGGCCCATCCCACCCCATCGCAGGCGAACGTGTCATCGTGGTCACTCACGGCGGTGTACTGAGAGCAATCTACATGTCGCTCACCCGTGAGCCGACCGCAGGCAAGGTGTTGAATGCATCAATCAACGTCCTCCATCTCTCGGAGAAGAAGTGGGCCTTCAAGTCATGGAGCGATGTGGCCCACCTCAACGAAGTGGGCTTCCTCCAGCGCGGCTTCAACGGCGACACTTTGCCGCAACCATAAGTGCGACTGCATGAGCTAGAAATTTAGTTATTATGGTGTATTGTTTGTAATTTGTTAGTGGTCATCATCTTCGTCTTTGTCTTCGGCCGCATATCTACCATGTTGTGTTTGTTCTATGGCCCATTTGTTGTGCGAGTGGTTTGTATGAGATCATGTATGCTTATGAGCTATTATTATTATTATTACCGACGCTTCCTTGATTTCATCTTTATTTTTTCTCTCTTTTTAGTTATGGTGAAATACATCATTAGCTGATAAAATGCATGGTGTGGATGGTATGATCATCATCGATCTAGATGATCCATCAGGAGGGGTCCATTGATCTGATGCAACAACCCAAAACATCACACAGATGATCTTTTGGCCAATGAATGTGGACAGTTGAGATCAGATAATATTGGCCCATTGCAAAATTCTGGCTATATGTTATTCTTCTGGTATCATTTGCCTCGGTAAGTATCTATCCGATAATGCTCGGAAGCATAGTGCATTAGGACAAGATAGCTCAGGTGGCTTAGATCCACACCCTTCATTAGTATGTCCTCACTACTCAGATATCCGGACCTCAAATTCAGGCTAATCCACTCATTGGATGGTCCATATGTACAGACGGTCAGAAAACTGCAAAAAGATGGGCATAGGTTATCTCGTTGGGTTGCCTGATGATTAGTGGGCCTGATTGATTTTGGGCGAGGAAATCTCGATTGCGGGCTGTGCCTGATGGCAATTACCCATGCTATTAGAGCTGTACACTGAGTCGAGTTAGCTCGGTCAGCTTGCTCGACTCGCCTCATCTTGAAACTAGATTGACCGAGTAGAGCTGGTTTTTGGAACTTGAGAATTTTCGAGTCGAGCCGACTGGAACCCCAACTTGAATCGGCTCGGTGACCCAGTCATTTTGATATTAATGCTGCCCATCGAGTGTTTGATGAAATGCCTCAACAAACTGTTGTCTCTTGGACTACCCTTATATCAGGGTATTCTTGAGATAGGTATTCGATGGAAAATTGAATAAACAAATCCAAAAAAAAAAAAAAATTACATCATAAGATTGCCCTTAATTCTTCACACAGAGTGTTTAATGAAATTCATACAAAGCGTTTTTCTGATTCGCATTCGAAGTGTTGAAGATTGAAGACAGAGTGTATGTGTTTGAGAAAATGTCACATAGGCTCGAACTTAGCTCAAGCTGGCCAGTCAGGCTCGAGGACCAAGCCGAGCCGAGTTCGAGGTGGGGTTGGCTGCTGGCCTAAGCTCAACTAGGTTCAACTTGTGTACAACTCTACACAATGCATTTTGCAATCAAAATCAGAGGGATCTCCAAGCAATAGACATGCACCCTTGGAGGATGACTGGACTGATCCAACGGCAAAGGACATTGTTAGACGGTCCGCTGCTACGATAGCTTTCTTTAGGACGATTGACGCCTCCAGTTGGGAACTCAACGGTCCGATGATCAACGAAGTTGCCCACCAGTAAGCTGACCAGAAATGGTAGCCTGCTCCACAGTTTTTCAGAGAGAAGTTAATCGGTGGGCCATTGATTATTCAGGACACAAATGGCTAAGATTGAAAGCATGGATGGGCCATCAATCATTCAGGACATGAACGGCTAAGATTGAAAGCATGGAAATTCTAAGGGAGGGATTGCCAATCAATCCCAACCCTAAAAGGGGTGATGTCAAATAAAAGTCAGTCATTGAACTTTCGCCAAGCAATCATAAAAATCTTATAAAGCTTACCAAAAGCTCAAATCCTATAAAACTTGCTAAAAGTTCGGACCTGTTTGGATGCCACTTAAAAACTGAGTTCATCTCATTTTGAACTCATTTTAGTAAATCGTCATTATGTATCAGAGATTGTGATTGTTGGTTATCAAGATTATTTTCAATCAAAAAGAAATACAATATCTATGCATAATTAAGACTAATTAAAATGAGTTCAATTTGAGATGCAGCACCCAAACAAACACTTAGAATTGGAGGGAAAAATATATGCTGAAATTTTGTAATTCACAAAGCAAATGGTAAGTCAAGTGAAAAAAAAAAAAAAAAAAAAACATAATTAAGGACTCTTTATTATCTTGATGTAAGAATTGGAAGCTGTGTGGGCCCCACCGTGATGTGCGTCAAACATCTACCCCATCAATCAGATGCACCATTCCATGGTGGACCACAGGCTTAAAAATCAAGTCAATCCATGACTTGGGTGAGCCACACCACATACAACAGTTGAGAGGGGTTACCCTCCCATTAAAACATTCATAATCATTTATTGGGCCCGCCGAGATGCGGTTCACAGATCCAGCCCATTAATTGTGTGTGTCCCACTTGGATGAGGGGTCAGACCGAGTTTCAGCCACATCCAAAACTCGGATGGGCCCCACCAAGTGCTTTTATATGTTTTAGGCATATCTTCACATAGTTTTAGATGGTATGGCCCACCTAAGTTTCTTATACGGCTGATTTTTGGGATATCCCATAACCTAAAGGGGACCCATCAAATGCAAGGTATTGATGTTCGACACACAGCTCGACCTCATGGGAACTTCCCATGAGGTCGACCTTATAGTACCATTTCCTTTATATATATATATATATATATATATATATATATATATATATATATATATATATACAAGGATAAAAGGAAACTTGTCTTGTCCTTTCTCTAGGGTTATGAATTAGTTTGGTTGCAATAGATCAGTGGGTCCCAAGCCCTAGCAAATGAGGGATGAGATGTCAGTTGTTGAACTTTTGCCAAGCAATTGTAAACACTTTATAAAGGAAAAAAAGACGACTCAATCGGCTGGCCCCATTTCAAAAAATCATCAGCACAGATAACACATTTGAACCATTTCGTATTCATCACATGCAAACAAGCCCTAAATGTGAAACCCTAACTCATGCCAAATCTCAATATATCATACACCCCAACTTTTCAGAATGCATCCATATAGAAACTCACTCCAAATGTAATAAATCGTCATTGGGAAGAATTAACATTTTCCAATCTTTATATAGAGACATTCTTTCTCAACAAGCCACCATGAATGTTCTTGTCCATATTTTGGCAATAACATACATGCATGCACTTACACCCGGGCTGTGCGTGGAACATCGAAGTCATGCATCAGGTGGCCCCACTGTATACAATCTGATGTCAAAGATGGGCTGGTTGATTCATCAGCTGGGCCACACACACACACACACACAGAAATCATGGATGGCTTAAAGAAAATTTGCCAGTGGCTCACATTCGAGGTACACTTACGGCCTTTTTCTTAAGGATTAGATGTAAATTTTTCTTAAGAAAATACATCAACTTACAACAGGGGAGAAAATCTCCAATAGAAAGCGATCCGAGATGAGATCCCATCCTTGCCATTCCATCTGCTGCATCCTTCACTTCAAAGTCTCAACGAATATCCTTCAGTGGAGGAAGCCCAATTGATGACACTAGAAAAATCACCCAATTAATCAGATCCAGGCTGCAATTTTTTAACCATGATATATACATTGAGGCCCACCTGACATGTGGCTAGGATGTCCCCACACATGGGCCAAGTTAGCATGTGAAGCCATGTATAGAGGTGTGTATGGACAGCTACTGGTTCAGCTAAAACCTTTAATGTTACTATGGACTGGTCCGATATAAAGAGGTTCTTCTGCCTAAAGGAACATTTCAGGCCCCATTTTCACCAATAATCCCCACATGAGCAAACCCCATTGACGAAATGGTGAAACCGGTAACTATCCCGCATTATAATTTCTCTACCGGCAACCTTCGATATGAACTTGGTCGCTGAGTGGCAGTCCCCACACACTCTCAAGTTCTTGATGATCCTCAGAGGCGTCCCACTCGGAGTACTGATCAGCCCAAATGCGACAGCCAGCTTTTCGCTGTGCCCACAGAGACTATATTCCTTCTCATCTTCTTCCACATCCTGCAGCACGTAATTCGTATCTGGCACATACCCAATCTCCTTGATTTCTGAATACAAGCTTTCCATTTTCTCCGATATCTTGTCCATCAGTGGGTGGGACGTGTCTCCTACAATGAAGCTATGGACCCGACATTTCACCTCAATCCAACTGCAGCCTGGAGGCTTCGTGACCCCACGCTCCTTCATCAAACTCCTTGTCTTGGCTGCATCTTCCCACCGTCCCGCCACCGAGTATATGTTAGCTAAGAGTATGTAATTCCCAGAGTTGTTGGGCTCGAGCTCAAAGAGATATTGAGCGGCATATTCAGCGAGGTCAACGTTGCAATGGATCCTACAAGCGCCTAATAAAGACCCCCACACGGCTGCATTGGGTTCCATTGGCATCTCTTTAATGAATTCCATGGTTTCGTCAAACTGGCCAGAGCGTGCGAGTAGATCCACCATGCAAGCGTATTGCTCCACGGCGGGGTCCATGCCATATTCCGATTTCATCATCTCGAAATACTTCCACCCTTCATCAATCAATCCCGAATGACTACATGCGGATAAGAGGTTTGTGAATGTGCAATAGTTTGGCTTTAGGCCTATGACTCTCATGCGACAGAATAGATTCACGGCGTCCATCCCAAACCCATGCATCCCATACCCCGCAATCATCGCATTCCAAGAGACCACGTCCCGCATTGGCATAGTATCAAAAACTCTCCGCGCCCGTTGAATCGCTCCACAGCGGCCATACATGTCAATAAGGGCATTTGAGGTGAAGTTGCAAGAATCAAGCCCATGTCTGACGATGTACTGATGGATCTCTTTACCCTGTCGTAGAGCAGCCAGTCTCGCACATGCAGGTAGTGCGGATACAATCGTCACTTCATTGGGCCCCACACTACTTGACTGCATTTCCCTTAGCAAGTTCAAAGCGCTCGCACCACGTGAGTTCTGAGCACAAGCAGCGATGATTGAATTCCATACAACAACATCTCTGATTGAAAGCTCTTCAAATACGGCACAAGCTGTCTCCAAGCGATTGCATCCAGAATACATTGATATAAGAGCACTCCCCACCCCTGTAGACATTTCTATCTGATTTCTAACAACAAAACCATGGATTTCCTTTCCCGCTCTCAAATTCTTCACCTGGGCACAAGCAGCTAAAGCCCCAGATACCGTAATCGTGTTGGGCTCTGTGCCTGCTCGACGCATCCGGCAAAAGAATTCAAGAGCTGTCTTTCCATCACCATATTGGGTATACCCCGTAATCAGCCCATTCCATGTAACGACGTCAGGCTCTATTCCCCGCAACTCCATCTCTGTGAGTAGTTCAATGGCTTCCTCATGGCACCCTCTCTGTGCATACCCTGCAAGCATTGCATTCCAAGACACCAAATCCTTCTGTCCGATCCTATCAAATTTCCGGCGGGCAACGTCCAAATCCCGGCATTTGGCATAAAAATCCACCAACGAATTGCTCACGAGCACATCTGAATCTAATCCATCAGTCTTTACACAGTAGCCATGGATCTCCTTACCATGCAGAACCAACGACAGGCTTGTACATGCCGAAACAACACTAGCGATAGTAATTGAATTCGGCTTCATTCCTTCACTGATCATTTGCCTGAAGACATTCAACGCCTGCGACGAACAACCATTCTGTTCATTCCCTGCAATTAACGCTGTCCATGATATCACATTCGGCTTAAAATCTTCCAAACTATGCATCTGGTGGAAACAATTGGACGCCTCTTTCGAACTGCCCGTTTTGAGCATACCCTGCTATGATCGAATTCCACGTGACCCGATCAGGCTTAACACCTGCAACCTTCATATCCTCAAAACACTTCAAAGCCCGCTTAAAATCACCCTTCGATGCATAACCTGAGATCATCATGTTCCACATCACGACATCCTTATACTCCATTTCCTCAAACAACCGACTCGCAATCTCCATCTTCCCACATTTGATAAACATGTCAAGAATAGATTTTTTCACAAATGGGTTCCCCTCGAATCCAATACTCAACATATAATCATAAACATCCTTCCCAATCCTATAATTCTTCAACTCGGAACATGCTTTAAAAACCTTAGGAAATACAAAATGGTCGGGACGAACTCCTTCCCCAATCATCAAATAAAACAACCTAATGGTCTCCTCATAATCACCCAACCTACAATAGAGTCCTATCATCGAAGTCCAGCTGAAAACATTTCGTTCAGGCATTTCATCAAACATGCGGCGCGCATCATCCATGCAATCAAACTTGCAATAAAACTCAAGCAGTTGGCTGCTCAGAAATGCGTCAAATTCTACTCCATAAACGATCAAACGCGCGTGAATTTGAAAACCCAATTTTAAATTTTCAAACTTTCGGCAGTTTTGAAGGATTTGAGCGAAAATATCGGAACATTCAACAGCGTCGCTTAAATTCACGGATTCGAGCAAAGCAACCACTTTGCTCAAAAAACCATTTTCGGGAATTAAATTCGATTCTGAAAAATACCCATTATTCCTTTCATGGGTCTTTGCCGTCTTCGGAAAGCTTCCGACACCACCGACGGTTAGTGCTAACGTGCGCCATTTTCTGGTATGAAGAACAGAGGGGGTTTGGGGGCAGCTTACCTTGATGGGTATTTCCAGATTCTGATGAAGAGATGCCGGAGCAGCAGAGATTGCCATTCTAGACTGGCGGGATTATAGATGCATGGGAATTTGAGGTGGATTTTTGCAAATTTGGAGGGTGTTTTGGGCAGAAATCTGGACTGAATTTTGGAAGAGAAATGCAGATGACGCTTCATTTCTTATACAGATATTTCTCAGCTCTTTTTTTTTTTTTTCTTTTTTTCAAAGATAGGATTTTTAGATGAAAAACGGTTTGATACTCTGCAAGATCATGATGATCTGTACACATTCATACTGATGATGTACACGCGTCATATAACTAAGTGAGAAATGGACCGTCCAAATACTGAACCACTTGAGATGGGCCATGAATCAAAAGTAAGTCTGAATGTTTGATCTAAAATGGATGATTGGAGGATATTTAACCGAAGTTGAAGATGATTGGAAGAATTATGAGGCACCCAGCCTATGTCTCTGTGATCTAGACCGTTAATCTGGTGTGGATGTCCTGATAACATCCAAGATATTTTTGGGACCACTACTGTTAGTGGGACCGAGAAGACCGTGGCTAGATCGAGATATGTACCATTAGTATGCTATTCTTATGGTTTTCAGTTTGACAAGTGGGCCATGTTTCGATAATCCAGACCGTTAGTATGTTGTTTCCCACCGGGCTCTGATCTAAACCTTAGGTGAAAATTAGGCCAATCTTCTGATTGGATGGGACCATAGTATTCGATGGGACGCAATGTTTAATTCCCTTGAAGCGGATTGCGTACTGAGTAACTCAGTATGCTCAGCGTACTGAGTAAACTCTGTGGGCCCACCGTCATTCATGCATTGTATCCACTCCGTCCATCTCTTTTACCACAAAGGTTTAAGGCTTTACACTAAAAATGGACCATATCCAAGCCTCAAGTGGACCACACCACAGAAAACAGTGTGAATTGAACATCTACCGTTGAAAATTTCTTGAGGGCAACCGAAGTTTTAGATCAAGCTGATATTTGTGTTTTCCCATCATCCATGTCTGTCTGATCTTATGAACAAGTTGGATGACAAATAAACATCACTGGGGCCTTAGAAAGGTTTCAACTGTGGAAATCAATACTTCTACTTTTTCATGTGGTATGGTCCACTTGAGCTTTGTATATACATCAATTTTGGGAAGAACCCCTAAAATGATATGGAAAAACGAATGGACGGCGTGGATAAATCACATGCATTCACGGTGGGCCCAACAGAGTTTGCTCGGTAGGATAAGAGCATACTGAGTAACTCAGTACGCAATCCGATTTCGTACATGAGATATGCTTTGTAGGCCCACAGGTTGCATGGTTGCGATTTGCGTCTATAGTCGAGTTGGGAGACGCCTGAGTTGGTGTCCAATTGGACTGAGTCTGACCGAGTCCGAGTTGACTCGGTGGAGTTTGCACGGGACTCGTCGGAGCCTTACAGCCATGCACACGCTTTAATCTTCCCACCAAAGTCCCACTTGCGTAGAGCATCCCATCCATTCAAAAGATGGCCAGACTATAAAGGCGGACCAGACTCTAGATTTAACATTTCAGACCAGAGATGGTAGTTGATGGAGAGGCTGCAGTTTCGGTAGGTGTTGTGATTTCAGCTCATGGATACCCACTGCACCCGACCCGACTCAGTGCCGACTCGACTCGACCCGAATTGGTTCGTATGACTACATCAGATTTGGTCCAGATTAGTCCAGGTCAGACCTGGACTAGGATTGGGTCAGGTATGCTGGACTCGGTACCGAGTCAGGTCGAGTTCAGGTCAAGTCTATTTCAAAACCGAACCGAGTCGGGTCAGCCCTAACTCAGTCTGACTCAACTCGATGCCCAGCTCTATGTAGATGATAGGTCGAGGCCCATTTATTAAATGGGCCAAGATGCCAAACTCAATCCCCACATTTGCTAAATGGGTCAAGGATTCACCCGACCGACGACCCATCAACTACAACCCAAAACGGAATGATTCCATATGAGTTTATAACTTAAACTATGTGGCCCACCTCAAGACATGTGATTAGACCCTTTTCCCACTCAACCCACCCTATTGGGTTGCATTTTCAAGCCCATCAGTAGTACATTGGGGTTTAAAGCTTTCTATTATTATTTATTAACTTTTTGAAAGCTGGCCGATAGGGGCAGTAAATAGGTTGGGCTGGCCCGTTAGGCTTTTAGGCTAGCTTTGGGCTTGAGCCTGTTTACTAATCAGGTTAGGCGCGGGCTGTCCAAAAGCCCACTCACCTAGCTTGAAACTACCCCAGGAATTTAGAGCTTTAAGGGCAGGCCTGATAAACCATACAAATTTTTCACAAGTGGGGCCAGCCAAACCAGAATGGAACCTTTGTTTTGACCAGTCACGTGCCTAGCCTAGGATTTAGTATGTGGGCCAGGCCTAAGATTAGAGCGACCACAGCCCAGCCCAATATCTGGCCCATTGATAACCTTAGGTTGGGTTGAGGGCGGATTGGGTACTACCCCACCGTGACATTGCTAGATATGGAAAGTCCTGTCAGGGGCTCTGTGGAGCCCACCGTGATGTATATGTTTTATCTACACCGTCCATCTATTTTGACAGATCATCTTAGGACATGAGCCCAAAAAGGAGGCAGATCTAAGACTCAAGTGGACCACATCACAAGAAACAGTGAGGATTGAACTCCTGCTGTTGAAAACTTCCTAAGGCTCACCGTGATGTTTATTTGCCATCCAACCTGCTTATAAGGTCATATAGACATGGATGAAGGGAAAACATAAATATCAGCTTGACCCAAAACTTTTGTGCCCCCCAAGTTTTCAACGTTAGGCTTTCAATCCCCACTGCTTCGTCCAGTGTGGTCCACTTGAGCCTTCATGCTCTAAAATGATCTGTCAAAATGGATGGACGACGTGGATAAAACATATACATCACAGTGGGCCCCACAAAGCCCCTGGCAGAGCCATCCATCTGTAGCTAGATCCTGGTGGGGGTAGTAGCCAATCAGCATCCTGTTGGGATGCCATCTTAAAACCTAGTGGATTGTCCAGCTGAAGTCCGTTGCTTGCCCCCACAAAGACCCTGAAAGGACGGTCTTAAACGAAGAGCCTATTCTGTTGCATGGAAGAAAAAGAAAAAGAAATATCTCCATATTTTATTCTAGTTAAATTAATACAATTTCAAAAAAAAAAAAAAAAAAAAACATCATTCCGTAAATAATCATTAACCTCATCCATAATTAGATTCTCTGGCCAAGACACAAGGTAGCTATTGTTCGATACAATCAGAATCATATAAATGGCATCCATTTTTCAACCATGACCTTGAAAATAAAAAAAAAAATTTAAAAAAAAAAAACCATTAAATAATTACTTTTTTCATGTCTACATCTTGGATTTCCCGTGTCAAAACATGTTGAAAGACTCAATTTTAGCTAAGGGGGCAAAAACCTCATTAATTAGGAGGGAGACCTAAGAATCAATTTTAGCTAAGGGGCAAAAACCTCAAACCTCAACAACAGAGAGAGAGAGAGAGAGAGAGAGAGAGGAACAAACAGGCTGAGCAGGGGGGTTCGC
The DNA here is from genome assembly GCA_021015155.1 of Magnolia officinalis. Lineage (NCBI taxonomy): Eukaryota > Viridiplantae > Streptophyta > Magnoliopsida > Magnoliales > Magnoliaceae > Magnolia > Magnolia officinalis. The sequence continues at coordinate 56,948,293 of JAJHSJ010000014.1, forward strand.
TTCGACCCGGACTTGAACTGTTCATGCTGGCCCGTTCAAAATTTTGATATTGCTTGGCCCGATCCAGGCCCATTGATAGCCCTTGGAACCCCACTTTTTTAAATATAAAATAACACAAGTACTTCTCGACTCCAAATGCATTGATTACACCAAAATCCTAATCCCAGACTCAATGGCTTGCAGTTCTTCCTCTCCAACCTTCTTCCACACCCCACCTATCATCAATCGACCTTCAACCAGAGATACCCGTGAATCATCTCGACCCTCCAACCCACCAATGTTCACAGTCTCCCTAATCTTCTTTACAACACTTGAATCCTCCAAAAACTGAATGTCACAGCTCGCTTCTCTCTTGCCAGCATGCTGTCTCCTTTCACTGCAGTCCTCTTTTCAATGGATCTTTCATTTTCTAGCCGATTGCTGCCAGTCCAATCAAGAACAGGAAGGACCCCCGAAGACCCAAAAGCACGGGGCAACATACCGATCGGACACTTACTCCATGACTGGGCTACAGTCCACGGCCTTCTCTCCATATTGCCATTGCATGACTCCGTATTCACAGTTTTACCCTTCGCACGGTGTAATTTTAGAAACTCCAGCCTCTTTGCGGCCCGGTTAATGGAATCCTCTTCCTGTAAAAGGGCACGTTCAAGATCCATGCCAGTCGTGTTTTCGGATGCAAGATCTGGGTCTGGCGAGCTACTCAGCATCAGCTTCTTGAGTCTCCCAGTTAGAGAATTCTTTCCTATCATCTCTGCTAGGAGCAGAACAGAATCCAAGAGATGGGTATTGCCAGGAGTCAGTAACGCAAGACATTTACGTAATAGGTCCGGGAGCATTGCTTCCGAAGTAGCAAGTGGAGTATCATGTTTGGATTGGATGAGACCGGAACCCTTCGCTTCTTTCAGATTCTTAAGGAGCCATGGAAGCAGAGAAGAGAGGTTTTCAATTTGATGGATCTCTGCCCGATATTTTGATGTTGGGATCTGAATGTCTCCTGTAAAAAGAGAGATAAATGAAAGATGATGAAATTAATGACCAAGCTGTGTAAGTCGAATGGGAAATACAGTACGCAAAGACCTCTCAAGAAATGTAAGGACACGTTTGTTTTCATTGAAACCATTTCATGCCAATGGAAAATGGACATGGATGGAAAACTGTGTATTCCATAGGGAAATCCATGTCTTTGGTTTTCAGTGCAGTTTTTTGTGGATTCATATAAAAATGCAAGGGGGGGGGGGGGGGGGGGGGGGGGGGGGGGGTTCAACAGTCAAATGATTACTATACATCCTCATGGAAGTTGGAAAATTGACTTTTTGGGGAATTCCAGTTTCTTGCAGATTAGCTTAGAAACAGAAAGCAGATTCTACGCCATTTTTTGTTTTATAAAGTTGTCAAAGTAGGTTTCTGCATATACTGTTTTCATTTCAAAAGGAAATGGGGTGCACTCCAGTGGTACCCTTACCACTGTAAGGTTACAGTGGTCCCGGCCAAATGTGGGACCCACGTGATTTATTCACACCATCCAACCCATCCATCAGATGGGTCACCTCAAAAAACCAATAATCAGCCTAATCCAACACTGTTAAGTGGATCACAGAAAAGGTAATAAGATGGGAGGGAACACGCACCCTTTAATTTCATAGGGGAACACCTGAGTTGTAAAACAGCTTGATTTTTTGGCCTGACCTTTCATCGGGTCTGGAAGGGTGTGAAGACTCTGATTGGACTGCATGTTATGTATACAACACAGTGGGCTTCCACTCTAATCAACAGTGGCATTCCCTCTCATTATGTTCAATGTTCCATGGCCCACCTGAATGTTTTATCAGGCTGATTTTGGGTGGCTGGGGCCCTTTTGAGGTGACACATCTGATGGAAGGGTTGGATTCCATGAACACATCACCAGGCCCCACATCCGGTTCGTATGACCATAAGTACCAATGGAGTGTGCCCCCACAGAAATAGTTTCAAAACAAGATCCGGAAAGAAGGAATTGGAACTTGAAACAATGCACCAGTATCCCTTTTATCAATTGGAAGTAATTTGATTGAAAAAGAGACTGCTAGAAGAAATGTCCATTTTAAATTTTTTTTTAAAAAAAAACTACTAGAAATCCGGCATGTGGACCCATTTATCAGAGATACAATCAACACCAACGTTTGCCAGGTAACAATGTCATTTGGGTTTTGAGCCTCAAAATGTACAGTTTGCCGATGCGCCCAATCCCATACCTGCGGCAGACCATGGTTCAATGATCCAAACCATTGATTTCATTGACCCCGACATGGATGGAGGATGCCAAGAAATATCCTCAGCCTGTAAGAATCTAGCAATTCAATCCTTGGTCTTTCCTTGATTGAGCATGAACAGTGGCTGTATATAATATATTTTCCTTAAATTGTTTATTTATAGGCCACTGGTCTAAGGATTTTCCAATCTCAGAGATTTTGTGGCAACCCCCCTCCATGATGAGATCAATCAGATCAATGTCCTGGACCACTGAACCATGGGCTCCAAATGCGTGAAAAAATTAGGAGCATCCAAACTGTACATCTTGTCAGGCTCAGAACCCTGGAATTCTTCTTCTTATGACCCAGCAATTATGCAAAACAGTTTTAGTTACATGGGCTAAAAGGGCAAGGCTCAAAACTTTAAAAGGATCACCATTTTCATTTGGACCTATCAATACAAAATGAAAAAGGGGGAAAAAAGTCAATACTAACCAAAAAAAAAAAATCTTGCTGAAGATAACTGTAAATCAAAAGTAGAGGTGGGCATCGAGCCGAGTCGAGTCGAGGTGGGCCAAGCTTGGCTTGGCTTGTCCATGATGTACTCGAGTTCGAGCTCGAGCTCGAGCTTGGCCTCGAGCTTAACATTGAAGCTTGGCTTGTTTGCCAAAGTTATCGAGTCAAGTTCGAGTCGAGCTAATGGTTCGAGTCGAGTCGAGTTTACCTCGAGTCGAGCTCGAGCTTGTTGTGTGAGAGACTAATGGATTCTGTTCTTGATCCTCCTCCATTGATGAAAGAACAAAAAGGGAAAGGGAAGGGGGTGGTGGTCGGGGCAGGCGTGCGGCTGGCAGTGGGCAGAGAAAGGGAAGAAAGGGAAAGGGAAGGGGGTGCGCACGGTCGGGTAAAGGCTCTAGGATTTGTTTTTTATTTTTTTATTTTTAAGTTTAAACTTAAAACTTATATTAATATAATATAATAATAATTATTATTATTATATATATATATATATAATATAATATAATATAATATTTAATATATTTATTAATCAAGTCGAGTCGAGCTCGAGTTTGAGCTTCGAGTTGAGTCGAGTTCGAGTCGAGTCGAGTTGAAATGCCCTCTGGTTGAACTTGGCTTGAGCTCAACTCGAGCTTCAAATAATTAGCTTGGCTTGGCTTGAATCGGCCATTCAAGCCGAGTCAATCCGAGTTGACTCGAGCCGAGTCGAGCGAGCTTTTCGAGCTAGCTTGACTCGTGAACAGCCCTAATCAAAAGGTTCCAAACAAGAGAAACCATGTGATATCAAGTCACAGATACAAACAATGTATTCGGGTTTTCAGTTTGTACAAGTGGCGCCCACGGTTCAGTGATCCATACCATTGGTCTCTTAGGGCCCCATTGTGGATAGGTTACTGCCCCAAAAAATCCCCTGGCTTGGAAGATCCTACCAACCAACTTTAGGGCTTTTATCTGTTGAACGAGGATCAGTGCTGTATGTCTCTTCTTAGCTGTATATCCTCAGCCACAGATTCAAAGGTCAGGATCTTCCTATCAAGGAGATTTTGGACATGGTTCATCACAGTGAGGCCCAACATAACAATGGTCTGGATACCATGGGTCCACCTGCAAAAAAAAAAAAACAAATTTAGTAATACTGCTCATATCCTTGGCTCGAGGATCCCATAATTCTCTTCAGACAGACTATAAGCAAATGAAGAAATCGGGAGACGGTGAGACTCAGATATGAGAATATTACATGTTCAAGGAGAAAGGAGTGGAAAGATTACCAGTTTCAAATTTCATATTTTCCCGAGCCTCGATCATTCCAAGAACTTCCTCAACCATTGTCAGTAATAATGCAGGCTCCTTACTAGACAATCTGGTTATGATGGCTTTCCAATCCCCAATTGTGCCTACACGGGATTTTGGATCGCCAGGAATGATCTCGACCTGAGAATTACCACCGCACTCTGCTACCTCAATCGCATCTCTGGAGTAGGATATCTTCAACAAGAACTCTTCCAATAACACCGCCACTACTTTCAAAGGGAATGTAGAGTATAACCGAATAAGACTCCCCAAAATAGTGCTCGGTTTCTTAAAACCTGAAAATTGGAAATTTTAATCTGTCAAAAAGCGCACTTTGTCAATCTTCCAGGGTATAATACAAAATGGCAATGAATAACGAGTGCAACTGGACTGGCCCAGCTGACACATTAGCAAGCCTGGCCGATGAGCCAAGGAGCCAGCCCATTCCCAGCCCAGTCTAACTGGGGGGTGGCTCCGGCCCATATTTTGAACTGTCCGGCCAGGCCTATTCAAATTTGTCAATTGCATGGCCTGGGCCTGGCCCATTGACAGCCCTAGGCCTGATAGAAAAGCACCAGTCCAATGGTCATGGGGCCATCATGTTGCACTTTAGGCAGATCAGACCCAAAGCCAACCCACAGTCTCTAGGCTCAGCATGATTCCAGCCCAAAGTGTGCTACGGAGGCAACCGAGCTCATCCTACAGTATGAATGAGTAAACGTTGGTTATCGAAACATTTGATGGACTTACCAAAGTTTGAACCAGGGACCATGGCGGAAGTGTTGATGGACAATAATTCTCACCGAACAGTATAAAGAATCAACATGCAAGATTCGTTGTGACGAAAATGAATGATAAGGAGACCCTTTTTTTCTGCACATAACTTATGGATAGCAAGATATGCAAACCAATGTTTTCACCATATTGGTAATTCTATAATGAAGGCAACCCCATGAACGAAAGAAAATGCAATTTGATCCCCTAAAAAATTTCACTACCGTAGAATCAACGTTTTTTTTTTTCCTAGATCAATGGGCATTATGACCATGGGAAGAAAGTGGTACACACTCTAGACGTGAAGGAAGAAAGTGGTGCCTTAACAGTTGAAGAGAGGGCAGTAAGGCTCAAGCTTTCACAGGATTATATAGATCAGATTGTGGAAGGAGAAAAAATGGAACAAAAGGTCACGTGCCACATGGTTAACAGAAGGGGATAAAAATACAAAAAATTTCCATAACATTGCCAGTGCACGCTCAAGGAACAACGAAATTCATTGTGTGATGGAGGAAGGAACAAGCATTGAGGAAAAAGAACAAGTCTGCAACACTCGCACACTTCTATGAAAATCTATTAAAGGATGAAAGGTAGGAAAGGCCTATGTTGGAATATTTGCCATTCAGACAGTTGTCGCTGATAGAGGCAGAAAATCTCGAGATGCCAATCACGAAGGAAGAGGTCAAATTAGCAGTGGATTCACTTTGGGGGCACAAAGCTCTAGGGCGAGATGGTTTCCCGATGCCTTCTTAAAAAAATTATGGATCTAGTCAAGAAGGAACTCTCAGTTTCATAGAATTTTTTTGGAAAAGGGGTCATTTGGTGCTGGAACTCAAGGCCTCATTCATTGATCTTATACCAAAAATAGAGGGAGCGGAGAATCTATGTAAATTTCGCTCGATTAGTCTGATTAGAGGACGGTATAAAATCATTGCAAAAATAATAGCAGCACGATTCAAGGAAGTTCTGGATAAAATCATTTCGGAAATTCAATGAGTGTCCATCAGGGAAAGGAAAATATTGGATAGTGCACTCACCGCTCACAAGTGCTTGGATGTGAGGTACAAAGAAGGAAAGAAGGGAGTTATATGTAAATTGGATATTGAAAAGGCATATGGCCACGTAGACTAGGGATTTTTGGACTATATTTGAGCCAATTAGGTTGTAGTTTAAAATGGAGGAGGATGACCAAGTGCACCAGCTCTGCAAGATTTTCGGTCTTGGTAAATGGTTCTCCCAAATGATTTTTTTGGGCTTCCAAGGGTCTAAGGCAAGGATACCTGCTCTCTCCTTTTTCTATTTGTGGTGGTGGTAGAGGCACTAAGCAAGATGCTCGACAAAGAACAAGAAATAAGGTTGATTAACGACTTCATGGTGGGAAATTTGGAACTTCCGATCTCCCGCCTTCAGTTTTTGGATGACACAGCCCTATTCTTTGACACGGATGTGCAGATGGTGGACAATTTGAAAAAGGTGGTTAGATATTTTGAGGTAGTGTTGGGCTTGAGAGTCGACATATCTGAAAGTGAGTTGATTGGCGTGTGCGCTTGAAACTAAGAGGTGGAGGAATTGGCAAGAATTTTTAATGTAGGGTTGGGTCTCTACCATCTATGTACTTGGGCCTTCCCCTGTGTGTTGGCAAGCCTGTTAAACACTTATGGGGTAAGGTTATTGAAAAGATAGATAGGAAGTTGTCGAGATGGAAAAGAAGACAGCTGTCTTTAAACAGAAGGATGACATTGCCAAAAAAAGTAATTAGTGTCCTATTTGGAAATTTCAAGGATTTTGGACAGTCCTCATAACATCATGTTTATCATTAATGCTCTTAAACTATTTCAGAAAGCTCAGTGTGCTAGAAATGCAATGGATCAATATATAACAATTATCATCATCGTCATCTAAGCCTTGTCCCAGCTAATTGGGGTTGGCTAGAATCTTACTCCACATTCTACTCTATCAAGGACCATATACTCAGTTAAATCATAAGGTCATCAAATCTTTTCTTAGTATCTTCACCCACATCCTTTTACACCTTACCCTTTCATAGACTTCAACTGGAACCGACTCACTCTTCTAACCAATGCAATTTTTGGCCTCTAGTACACATGACCGAACCATCTAAGTCTACTTTCCTTTGTCTTGGGGCTACTCTTGAGTTCCCTAGAACGGATACATTTCCATTTCTATCCTTCCACATGTTCCCACTCATCTATCTCAACATCCAGATTTCAACTGCATTCATTTTATCCATAATAAAGTGCGGCTCGTCTCATGGCTGTCCTATAAAATCTCCCTTTCGAGTTGACTTGATTGGAAGGCAGCAATCACATAATAAGTATAAAGGCATCTCCACCTCATGCACCCAACTCTAATTCTCTTAGCAACATCCTCCTCAATCTCTCCATTCTCATGAATTATTGACCCAAGACAGCAAAAATGGTCATTTTGGGGTACTTCTTGGCCATCGATCTTAACTAATTCCTCATTTCCACTCCTATCATTACTCGAATTGCATTGCATATATCCTTTCCACTCACATCTTTCCAAAACCCATCATAAAGGACCCACCAAGTACGAATGGCCAGAGCCCAGAAGCATTGATCCACATCAACAAGCCAAACTCTGGCAACAACAATTAAAGCTGAAAAAGTAAATAGAGCAAGTGTCCTCATCCTCCCACCAATTGAAAGAGGAAAGAAATAACAAAACCAATTCGAAAATGGGGGCTTTTAAAAAAAAATTTAAAAATAAAAAAAGGTGACAGAAATTTATTATTATTATTTTTTTTTTAAGTGTTGAGATAGCACAAGCTACAGCTCAAACAAAGAGAAGAAAAAAAAAAATACACTTGTCAGGGGATTTCACACAAGAAACCCATTCTACAACGAGGAGATTCACCTTCAAGAAACCACATTTCCGAGTTATTATCATTACGGAAGCAACTCTTGTTCCTTTCCCCCAAAATCACCCAAGACACATTAAAATGCCGGAGAACTAGACACCACACTTTCCTCGCAGCTGCACAGTGAATGAAGAGAAGGTTCACAGATTCCGCATTTGCCATATACATTGCGCACACCTTTGGAATCACCATTGACCTTTTCTGAAGGTTGTCAATGGTCAACACCCTATTCCTCCCAACTAGCCATCCAAGAGCCGCCACTTTCAGAGACATGCAATAGAACACATGAGCTGTTTTTACATTGGATTCTCCCCTTGGAGGGGAGTAAAGAAGTCTGTAGAACGATCGATCAAAACTTGACCCGATTTGTCTTTGAGCTGAACCTTACTATCTACATCATCTCTTATTGGACTACAGCCCTAGAGACAGCCCAAGAGAGAGACAAACTCATACACTTTTTTATCACGAAGGTTTCGATGGCACAGCAGGGACCAGACAACTGTATCGGCACTGAATGAGAAGCATCTAGCAACCAGAATATTTCTCCCCGTAGATAACCTCACTACTCTTGGGAATGCAGTCTGAAGGGGGACCTCCCCAAGTCATATATCCTCCCAAAAGTGGATTTTCTCCCCATTACCTAGGGAGAACCCTGCTCCCTTCCTAAACATAGGCTTCAAAGAGGCAATCGCTTTCCAAATCCCTGACAAGTCCCTCACCCACCATCCTCCATCTTGGCACCCATATTTTCTAGCAACAATCTCTCTCCACCAAGCCTCCCCCTTCAGAACCGAATCTCCACAGCCACTTGCCCAAAAGTGCAAGATTCGTCATCTCCAAGTTTCTGATGCCAAGTAGGTTGTTACTGCATTTTGTTAACAATCTCTTGATGTTTAACAAAAGATTTACATTTAACAAAACCTAGTCATAGGCTTCACCCATACAATGGAAGCTAGCTTCAATATGATGGGATCAGTCTAGAGGTGGGTGAAATGGCTTCCATCACATAGGGGTTGGGATGCAAGGTGGTTGAGTTCCCAATTCGGCAACTTGCAATGCTGATGTTTCACACAATCATGCTAAATTGCAGTTTTGGGAGAGGATCATTGAGAAGTGTTGTAAGCGGCTCACACTTTTTAAGATTAGGCAGTAGGCTCCTATCTCTTGGTGGAAAGATAACCATGCTGAGATCAGTCCTGTCAGCTATCTTACGCTCCATCTATAATTGATTTTGAGATGCCCTGTTAGGGTGACTACTGAACTTGAGGCAATCCAAAAAATAAAAATAAAAAAAGATTTGGTTTCATGGGAAGAGGTTGGCAGTCTGAGTATCAGAAAGGGCAGAATTTGGAATATTCCATTACTCGAGAAATGGAGCTAGAAGCTGGGGTGCAGAGAAGATTCGATGATGAGAGATGTGTTGGTGGCCAAATATGGGATAGAAGAAAACGGTTGGGACATGATGCACGAAATCTCCTGGGCAAGAATACGGTGCATGCAACATTTGGTTTTCAGAGTTGGAAACAATAATAGGTTATGTTTCTAGGAGGACATGTGACTCACCCATAACAGAAAAGATTGAGAAGTTTCTTTCTTTTTTTTTTTTGAAACAATGATGATATTTCATTAAAAAGGCCACAGCCTAAAATTACAAAGATACACCTGAAACACCTAAAATAGCCACCCAAAGAGCCTGAACATAAAGCAGAGAGTTCTACACTTCCGCCCAGTGTTTCAAATAGCGCCCGTAGCGTAGCGGTAGCGTACGCTACATAGCGTAGCGTGGCCGTAGCGCTACGTAGCGTCCCAAATAGCGTAAATCCCCTGTAGCGTACGCTACAGGGGTCGTAGCGTACGCTACAGCTACGTAGCGCGTAGCGTCCGTAGCATAAGCTACAATGTATTTTTTTACTATTTTTTTTTTTCACATTTTCTTTGTTTTTAATGTTGAGGAATGTGACACTTATATTATACTTGATACTTTTTACCTATGAGATTATTATTTCTTTTCATAATTGTGACTTGTGGTTTCAATTAGACATTATTAATTAAAGTGGCTTGCTTAGAAAGTTGTTGATGTGATAATTATTTGATTTGGCTTATATATGTGGATTGGCTTTTGATAAATGATAACTAATAACTTTTTTGAACATGCTTAGAATTGATAAAATGAATCATCTTTTAGGCATTTTTATAATTTTTTTTCTTTTTTTTTTTCACTATTTATTATATTTATCCTATTTTTAAATTAAAAAAATAGAAGTATCGTGTAGCTTACGCTACACGCTACGTATTTACGCTACACGCTATAGAGGGCTGAGCGCTACGCATCACGCTACCGCTATTTAAAACACTGCTTCCGCCCATTCCTTAACATAGAGAATAGCCCTTCTAAAAAGTTTGAGAAGTTATATCAATCGTCCTAGTAAAGGGAGTGAATAATATAGTAACCCATCTTTTCCAGCTACTACAGTCAGTCTATACCCCTCAAGCTAGGCAAGATAGGAGAATCTGGAAGCTGAAGCACAGTGATGTTTTCTTATCTCATTCGCAGGCCAGGGACCTCTCGTTCCGATCCTCCCCCAACATTGTTCCACTGTGGAAGGCATGAAAGGCCAGTCCCCCATAAAATTAGAGCTTTTGTGTGGTTAGCGTGTTGGGATAAGATCTTGAAATGTCATCACTTAAAGAATTGAGGGTAGGCACTGCAAAACAGATGTCCGTTGTGTTGTTCTAGAGAGGTGACAGTGGATCACCTGCTGCTGCACTGCCAATTCTCCGCTGGCATTTGGCATCAGATCTTATCAAATTTTAGCATGTGTTGGGTGACTCCAGAAGCAGTTTTCATGGGTCTATGGTTTTATTTGGAAGGAATGGAATGATCAGTTGGTTAACAATATTACGACCAAGGTGATTCAACGAGCTAGATGCTCTGATGAATTTAGAGACTTTCCTATCAGTGTGGTGACTAGAAATTGGAAGAAGATGCCTTGGGCTGGATCTGTTTCATGTAAAGTGGTGGCTCCATGAGTCCCTCACAATGAATGTATTTATAAAGCAAACTTTGTGGGGAGGTTTGTCTGTGATTGTAAAGATATGTCTGCTAAGGATTATGGATCTACTGGAATCACCGACTCAAGCAAATCCGAAGCGGCTGCTCTTCTGCAGGTGATTAAGTTGTTGACTAATTTTACCCTCTTCCCTGCTTTTATAGAAGGAGATCCTTCCAACACCATTGGATGGGCCAGGGTTTGCATATATCCATGGAAGATTGCAAACATCATAGAAGAAGCACAGGACAGATGTGGGGAACAGCACATCTCATGTTAATTCCTAGAGAGGCCAACTCAGATGCAGATATGCTCGCCAAGCAGGGGGCAGTGTCTAATCGTTTGCCCGTGTTTAATTTGTAATCAGGATATTGGAGTATAGTGAAAAAGTGGAAAATGGAGTGCCAAAAGTCCATGCCCTGCAAATTACTGCTCCTTCGGACCACCAAACTTAGAGATAAGGTTGTAATAATATATCATAGCTGTCTTTTTCCTCTTTTTTTCTTCTTTTTTTTTTTTTTTTTTTTTTTTTTTTTTTTTTTTTTTTGCTAATAGATTTGTATTATAAGGGAAAGGACCCTCTTTTTTCTTCAATGGAATGAGATTCAATCTTCTATTCTCCAAATCTCTCTATCTTCGTTCTTTCGTCAATTATTAGGCCCATCATCTGCATGAGTACAGGGTATTGGACCCTAATCCATTGTTGGCTTGTTGTTGTTTTTTGCCAGGTTCCCCATGTATGATGTTTGGGTGGTTTCAGTTGTGAACAAAGTATTCCAAAATGGTTATGCAACAGTGGTAACCGTCACGCATTACGGGATCGTAACGGCTCTGTAACAGTCGGGTCCTTGCTCTTACCCGGGTGGTAGACTCCCCGGAGTTTCAACACCGGGTCAAGGGTTCGAGTACCCACAGTGGTGAAATCCCACGGCGTGCACGTGTGGGGTGTGTGTGCGTGTGTTAAAAAAAAAAATTTAAAAAAAAAAATTTTAAAAAAAAAAAAAAAAAAAACGGCTCTGTAACAGTCTTGTAAGTTGTAACCGAAATAGGTCTTTTCAGCCAAAAGAAAATATCCGTAACAGCCATTCCAGCCCATATCATAACAGTAACAGCTGCCATTACTGTTATGGAATACCTTGGTTGTGAAGTCCCCTCGTTGTATCATCCTCTTTGTTGTCTGAATAAAGCCCTGTTATCCGAAAGAAAATTAAACACACACGCACGCACGCGCGTGCACACACACACACACAGAATGCTACCTTAGAGCAAACTTTACAGCAAAAACGAAGCACATGATGTGTCAAAAAATTTTGCAGCTTTTTACCCTAATAGTGAGGAGCACAATTTCTAGGATGTGCCTAAGGTAGAATTTCTTCCCAGGAAACCGTATGCAAACATATAATGAAGTTATAGACTCTAAATACTAGCTCAAGAGTTTTGCCATCATTGTAACAAGACCTGAAAAAGAGGAAGATGCCTCAGAGGTTTCTTCATGGCACATGTGCCAATGTGTCACAGTGGTGCAATAACTGGGCCACCCAACAGTTGGGGCCCACCATGAACATGTCTTGGACAACAAATCAGGCTGGCCCACACATCATGTGAGCCAGTAGTGCATGCAAAAATGGATGGTTAAAAATGACCGGTACAGATTCATTGAACAAGTTTGGCCACCAGATGAGTGGACCCACCTGATCTTTGGGCCAGGGCATGGTCATGCTTCACAGAGCCACATTGGCACATGTACAAAGAAACCCCTCAATCCTCGTCGTATAGATCTTAGATTTCTCAAAAAGAGCTGCATCAGCTCCCTCATGACATGTGTTTCGAGAAGCAGACACATGTTGATGGAGCTTGATATCAGTGTACCTATGTTTTTTACCGATAAACCTCCAGCTTTGGAACATTGGTGCATAGCTACATGGGAGAAGCGTCCAGAAAGCAATTTTGTATGCTTAGCAGACTTAGCACCTAAACATGACAAGGATGTCAACTGAAGCAAGATCTAGTACAGAGTGGAAGAATCCGTGCTTTAAAAAAATAGAAAAGAAAAGATACGAAAGAAAAAGAAGCAAAGAGTGGAATAATCAGATCTAGAGCTGCATTGATAAGGATGTTGAATCACAAAAGAATTTAAAACCACAAAAGAATATGCGTGCTTAGTATAGAAAAGAAAAGGAAATTACGTCTCAAAAAGTAGCAAAAAGTTTGTTTTTATCCAAATAAGACTGGCAACGTTATACTAAATACTGCTGCACTAAATCATGCTTTCCACCAGATATTATATATTATTGTTCATGGTCTGCAGATTTGGCAAATACCAATTTCAATTGTTTTGGCTAATAGCTTAACTGACTTCCTTGAGGAAATCAATTCTGGTAGTAATTGGGTGGGATTCAGCAAAATTTATGAAGAAATATGGCAAGTGACCAGTTCAAGTCAAATCATCACATCCTTGTTCTTTTGAACTTCCTAGCATACCCATAGCCGGACTGACCGGACCCAGACCCATTCAGATTCTGGTACCCATGACGGCTTGCAACCATTCCTTTCAGGTTCGGTTTGAAAATTTATAGCATAATGAACTACTCAGATATTACAACTTACAAGGGTGCCACAATAGCACTTGCAAGGGCTAATATACAACGCCGTAAATGCAGGTAGTCTTATCAAAACTCAAAAAGGAACCTCTCATCTTGCCTATTGTTACATAGTTGCAGGAAGCGTGAACTGAAGCGCCTACAGATTTAGGTGCAGGAGCAGGGAATCGTATATTTCAAAACATTTTCAAATATAAACAGGTAGGAAGCGGGAGCAGAAGCACAAGTCTGAAGCGCGACTCGAGGCGGGAGAGGCACCTAGTTACAAGGATCAAGCAACCAATTGTAGCAAATTTCCTTTTCTCTTTTGGAAACTAAAACCTCTTATTTACAGCTTAACCATTTGGATTAAACTTTCTAATTCAAATCATTTTGGAAACTGAAACATCTTAATTACAACATACCTAGAGCTTTGCTGAGCCCACACGCTTTTAGACAGCATCTCATCTACATGCCATCACATGTACAGCTTGAACCTCATCAAGATACACAACCACTAACTTATGGTTACTATTTATAACCAGATACACGTCGGGTACCGAAGACCCAGCCTGATCAGACCCAATTTGTAAAAGGGTACTTTATGGTGAACCCAAACTGAACCTGATTTCTAAACATGCCTGAAATTGGATACATACCCGTTTAGAATCAACTCAGGTATTCGGGTACCCATCCACAGCCCTATTGTTTGGTCAACTCACTTGAACCAAATTGATGAGCCAAATGGACAATTTTTATTGATCAAGTGGACCCTAATTCTCTTTGAGAAAAAGAAAAAGAAAAGAACAATAATAGAGAAAATGGAGGGTATTTTGTCCCTTAATTGCTTCCATAGAAGGGCCTTCTAGGAGTGATAATTTGTTGGTTCAGCTGGGGTGTTTTGGTCCTTTGGGATTCGGGCTTCAGGAAGAAAGTTGGGTGGGAGAATTTGTAGCTAATGTTATTTTCAAGGCTATTTCTTCTGGCTTTAAGTGGTTGTTTTCAGGTGTTTATGGCCCGAGTTGAGCTGCCTCTAGGAGTGAATTCTGGAAGGAACTTTTCTTCCTTCGGGAAAGGTCCTCCCTTCCCTGGTGTATTGGGGGTGACTTCAACGTCATTCGATTCACTTATGAAAAATCTTCGGGGACAGGATCACTACTAGCATGTGAAATTTCAGGGATTGGATCTCCGAAAATGAATTGATCGATCTTCCCTTGGGCGGTATCAAATATTCGTGGTGAAATGGTAGGATTCCTCCAACATTAGCTCTCCTGGACAGGTTCATGGTTTCTCCTGAATGGATTGATCATTTTCATTTTGCTAGGCAGTGACGTCTTCCAAAACCAGTCTCGGACCACTGCTCGATTTTATTGGAGGTTGATGAAATCAATTGGGGCCCAAGAACTTTCAGATTTGAGCTGGAAATTGAGGGCTTTAAATCCTTGGTCCAAGATTGGTGGGCTTCTTTTGAAGTCAGCGGAGGACCTGGTTTTGTTCTATTTAAGAAACTTCAAATGCTTAAATCTAAACTCAAAACTTTGGCATCGGGAGCATGGTATTGAAAACCGGTTACGTAACGGTAACGGTCATAACCATTACGCGTTACGGGGTCGAAACGGCCGTAACGGCTGTTACGTAAAAATGGGCCGTAACGGTCCCTTAACGACCCCGTAATGGTCCAGTAACAACGATTTTCAAAAAAAAAAAACGGCTGTAACAGCCATTACGGCCACCGTTACCGTTTTAGAACACCTTTATTAGGAGTTTTTTCGTTCCAGGGAAAGGAGATGGATGACATTCTCACGACTATTCAGAGTCAAGATATCAAGGAGGAAATGCAACAGCTATCAGAGGAAGAACAAGAGATGAGAGATAAGTACATAACTAATTATAATGCTAGAATTAAGGAAGAAGAGATTAAATGGCATCAATGGTCCAGAGCTATATGGTTAAAAAACGGAGACAATAATACTAAATTCTTTCATGGGATGGCCAATGCTAGGGCATGGGTTAATTCTATCTCTTTTATTGTAGTGGAGGGAAGGACTATCTCAGACAAAGATGGAATTACAAACGAAATAGTTAGGTTCTTCTCTTCCCTTCTTTCGAAGGAGATGGTCGATCGCCGTCGGCCTAATAATTTGGAATTTTCTGCTTTGTCAATCCAAGATGTGGATTTTCTGGAAATGGAAATTTCCAAAGAGGCAGTCTCCTCTCTTGAAAAAGAGAAAGCTCCTGAGCCTAATGGTTTCCCGATCTTATTTTTCCAACATTTCTGGTCCATGTTTAGTGATGACTTATTTCATTTTATTGATGATTTTTTCAGGACAAGTTACATGCCTAACGAACTTGGCAGCACCTTTATTGTCTTCATCCCCAAAATTGAAGGTGTTGTTGAGATGAAGGATTTTCGGCCAATTAGTCTTATTAGCAGCCCTTATAAGATTCTAGCCAAAATTTTAGCCAAAGATTGCGGAAGGTAATCCCTTTGATTATATCCGATTTCCAAAGTGCTTTCATATCAAGTAGACAGATTTTGGACTGTTCTTATTGCTATTGAATGCATGGACTCTTGTCATAGGGCCAAAAGACCAGGGGTGTTGTGCAAACTGGATTTAGAGAAAGCATATGATCATGCGGACTGGTCTTTCTTAGATTATATGCTTATGCGATTGGGCTTTGGTTTGAAATGGAGGCTATGGATGTATTCTTGTATATCGTCTCCCAAATTTTCTATTTTAATTAATGGATCGCCTTTTGGTTTTTCATATCTCAAATGGTCTTCATCAGGGTAATCCTTTATCCCTGTGTCTCTTCATCGTCGTTTCAGAAGCTTTGAGTAAGATGCTGAGTCGCGGCCAAGAAGTGGGCTTGTTTCGAGGATTCCAGGTGGAAACTTTCCCAACCCCTATTAGTCATTTGCAGTTTGCAGATGATACTTTGCTTTTCTGTGAGGCAAAATATTTCATGATCGATTTCCTCAATATGTCTATATGTTGGTTCAAGGTGATATATGGTCAAAAGGTTAATAAATCAAAGTGTGAGCTTTATGGGATTCATATTCCTCCAGAATTTGCTTCCCACTTAGCTAACTTACTCAACTGTAAGGTGGGATCTCTCCCAACTTATTACTTGGGCCTTCCTTTATGCATGGGAAAACCACCTCTTTTTCTTTAGGATAAGATTCTAGCGAGAATCCAAAGCAGGCTAAACACTTGGAGAGGCAAATCAATGACTCTCGGGGCTTGTTTATCCAACCTTCCAATGTATTTTTATGTCGCTTTTCTAATGGCCTTCTTCGGTTTTGCAGAAAATTGATAAAATACGAAGGGAGTTTCTATGGCAGGGTGGATCGGAAGGAAGGAGCTTCCATTTATTGAATTGGAAAGAAGCCTGTCTTCCAACACCCCAAGGAGGAGAGGGAATCAAGAGATTAGATTTAGTAAAAACATCCCTCATGGGGAAATGGGTGTGGAGATTTTTTCAGAAGAGGGCCTTTGGAAAGAAATTTTAAATGCGAAATATGGGACATCTACAACTAGCTGGTGGATAAAGAAAACTTCCGCGTACCGGATGTCCTATATTAGCAAAAATATCAACAGATTGGCCCCCTCATTTTTGACAGATTGAAGTTCTTGGTTGGTAAGAGCAATAGAGTCGGATTCTGGATTGATCCTTGGATTCTTGATCATCCACTGAAATCCGTCTATCCGGATCTTGCGGGGTTAGCCTTGGATATTGGTATCTTGGTGGCTGATTCTTTCTCTTGGAACGGAGAAGAGAGGATTTGGACTCCTCTAATGAGGAATTTGAGGGATTCTGAAGCTGAGTCTTTAATGTCTCTCTTATCTTGATTACAAGAAGTCAAAATTGATCGGGATGCTCAAGACTTGATTGTATGGAAGGATGGAGCTTCAGGAGCATTCTCAGTGCGGACATTCTATGTTGATCTTGTGAAGGATGGAGCTCCTGGCAAAAGCTCTTCCACCAAGGAGATTTGGAAGTATGAAACTCCCCTCAAAGTAGTCGGATGGTTGGCAGGGAGAAACAGAATTCTCACTATCGACAATCTTCAACGGCGTGGGATGATTTTGTCGAACATGTGCCTCCTATGTTACAAGCAGTCCGAATATGTTGACCATCTTCTCATACACTACACATTTTCGACCGGAATTTGGAATGAGTTCTTCTCCTTCTCGTCGATCCACTGGGTCATGTCGCGCTCATTAGAATATCTTCTTTTAGCTTGGCATGCTAAGGACGGGGGAAAGCTAGGAAGGAGAAAATGGCAAGTAGCTCTTCTTGCCATTCTATGGGCCATCTGGGCCGAAAGAAACGACCGTTGCTTCCGCAATAAGAGAAGATCAGAGGCCGGGGATTTCTTGAGGGTTATCCAATTTCTTCAGGATTGGGCTCCATGATTTATGTGGGCTTTTTTCCAGCGATGGTGCTGGGTGTTATTGTATCCTTTGTTTTTTTTAGGTTTTTTCTAGTTATTAGGTCTCTTGTTTTTTTTTTTTAATTTCTTTTTGTTTCTTCAGTGCTTGGCTTGTTTTCCTTTGTTTTGTTTTTCTACTTGCTTAATAAAATTTCACCTTTCAAAAAAAAAAAAAAAAAAAAAACAGAAGGGCCTTCTACACATTTCTTTTATCAACAAAAGGAATTTATTGGAAACCAAACGCTGGACAGGAATAGTACAACCGCCAAAGGAGCAGAACACACTGAAGTGCCCTCCTTACATTCACATCTCCAACCAGTTGGTATCAAAGTCTACACTCCCAAGAACTCCTTTAGAATGAAAGCCTAAAAGCTTGCCCTATCCCTCTACTTCCTACCTCGAGCTTTCACATTTGATCTTGAAAGTTCTATCGCTTTTTCCTTCAATACATACGAAATCACCTTTATGAAGCATAAATACCAAGGAATGCCTCCAGGAGATGACCTATAACTTGGGCATCAACCAAACCATCCCAAATTGGTTTAAGCACCATCACTAAACTTCGGCGACAAAAGGGCAGTGCATGAAGAGTTTATTCACATTTTTCGCATTCCTAAGCACATACAACACCCATTCATAATGATTTTCTATTTGTTCCTTGGGTGATCAAAGTCAAAGCCACCCACCACAAGGCAATCACTTTTGGAGGGCCGGTAGCAAATGAAAGACAGGATATATGTGCATCCTTCACCCCATCTTTTGCTTTTCCTTTACCACCATTCCCTCCCTCTCCTCCCCTGCTTGTGGCCCTCCCAAAGGATCCCACTTCAAACTCTCTTATCCATCCAATTTTGATTTGGAACAACCTCAAGGTTTCCAAGAGTCCAAAAAATCATCAACCACTCCATCCCCAAGATCCCTTCGGAAGACTGGGGACCACAGCACCTAAGGCACCCTCCTGAATTATACATTGGCTGACCTTGACATCTTTAGTCAGTCCAAGCTTAACCGAACATAAGGATCAATTGTTGCACCACAAGTCCAAAAAAAAAATGGGGCAAATGTGCCAACTCCAACCCCAAAACTGATTCATAGAGCAAACCGGTTCTTGACATTAAGAATGGGTTCCATTTCCATGGCCTGGATACCCAATACTGAGAGGTTGTTG
This sequence comes from Magnolia officinalis, assembly GCA_021015155.1. Classification (NCBI taxonomy): domain Eukaryota; kingdom Viridiplantae; phylum Streptophyta; class Magnoliopsida; order Magnoliales; family Magnoliaceae; genus Magnolia; species Magnolia officinalis. The sequence continues at coordinate 56,967,241 of JAJHSJ010000014.1, forward strand.
GCCCCCAGCCATCTTCTGCATTCCGTACTTTCTCAAAAGAACATGCTTCCTTAACATGCCTTCCTCCTATCCAAATCTCCAAACTCCAAAGGCATTTGCCTAGCAGCTTTGTTCCTCCTATCCAACCTGATGCAGGACACATGATTTAACGCTAGCATGCAACATGGAGATTATGAAAGAGTCTATAAAGTAATTCAATTAACAAAAGATGTTAATCCACCAAGTAATTAAGAGTAAACAATAGGAAATAAAATTTGATTTAGCCTAAATCACATGCCCGCATGCTAAGAAATCACATAAATCAATTAAAACTAAACTCGATGGAAGGATAGAACTTCCAATTTAGCGTAAGCACGTTCCACACTCAAGGGATAGATTTGTAGGTTTTATGATTAGGGTTAGGAAGGAGAAAATATAAAATTTGAAGAATTAGGATTCATGAGAATTAAGTATTTTGGAATTAGGGTTTTTTTAGAAATTGGGAAAAATCTAGGAAAGTTAGGGATTCTAGGTTTAGAGTTAGGGTTTTGAGAATGGAATAAATGATTTTTGATATAAGGATGATGGAAAGCCAAAAGGGGCTAGGTGGGATTCACACGTGTGGCCGTACGGTCACACGTGTGGCGTGGGGTGGATGGGTTTCAGTCGGTTAGGGTTTGGATTGTGGATGGGTATGGGAAAGTTGGGTTTGAGAGAAGACAAAGATTTAGGATGGGAGAATGAAGAACCTTTAAAAAATACCTGAATGGGGGAGAAAAGAGAAGGTGTGGTAATAGATGGAGACCTCGCACCTCCGTTGATGAAGATTAGCCTCGCACAAATCTTCCTTCCAAATCACATGGAAGTATCTTCAAATCGCATGAAGAGGGAAGAAGAAAGCAAGAGCTTTTCTCTCTTCTTTTTTTAATCACAAAATCTAATAGAGTTGGATCTCCACCCTGTGCTTTTATTATTAAAAATTCAACATAACTACAATTATGTCACTCACTTAAGTGAAGTGGCCCATCATCCAAAATAAGAAAACTAAAACATTTATTATCAATCTCAACCATCAAATAAATCCTAAAAATAACAAAAAACATAAAGAAAGCAAGATCAGAGTCCAATGGGCCCAGATTTAAAAGATCTGGTGGCCCAATGGCCTGATCGACAAGATCCAACGGTCGGATCGACACGAAATATAAATCATATGACAAAAATGATCTCTTAAGAAACCCACATGCGTCATCCCAAGGTGGGGTCTTCTTGATGCACGTCCAATGCATGTGGGGCCTTCAAAATGGTCCGGCGGGCCCCATCTGGAACTCGTCTCCCATCCACAAAGAAAGTTGCTCTAATGTAGGTGGTCGTCTCCGTCTCTGGTACACCTGAATAGGTCCTTTGATGTCCCCATCACAACCTGCCACCCATTGCACATTTCGTCCCATTCTTCTAAGTGTCATCTATGCTTCTCTTCCATTTCATTCCACAGGAAATCCAACACAACAGGGAGTTGGAAATCTTGACCTACCACACAGATTTATCTAGAAGAATAGATCTCCATTTTGAATCCTGTCTCTTCAGATTTAAGAGAGGCTGCAGGAAATATCAGAAAATGTAACAGAAAGACTGATGAATCCCAATAATCAGTAAACAAAACTAGTGATCATACACAACCCCTCTCTCTTATACTGGAGGGAACCAAAGGATAAACTCTAAATCTGATTTATTTATTTTTCTCAGTGTAGCATAGGATTTGTTGCCATGCATCCAGGGTTCTTCATATAGACCTTGAAGTATGAGAGAATTTCTGGATTTGATTTCTTTTGCTATCTGTAGCTCCAAACCTGCCACCAAGGCTTCCATTCTAATAACGTACTAACAACTGCTAAAGTCTCTAAGATACCCAAAATCAACTAAAGAAAATCTGTCCCCAAAATCAACTAAAGAAAATCTGGAACTAAATTTAAGATCTCTAATTCACTCCAAACACCCTATATACCAGCAAGTTGGGCCGTACATGCAATTGCATACATTGGGGAGTCAGGACCCCATGGCCCGTGCATTTTGTTTACAGCCTTCTAGACAAGTATTCATCGTAACCATACAGCTGAGCGTTGTTCTACATCTGCATGTGCACATAAAATCAACAACTGGTTGATGTCTGTGAGTGTGATTGAGCACATGGACCATCCAGTTACAAGTGCAGGTTCACCCAGGCCATCATATTGATCCGACAGATACACATTCCATCTTGTCCACTGATCTAATTCAGAATACTAATCAGGATTCAGGACCAGTGGATGGCCCTTCCATCGAAGTAATCTACATTGTCAGATGGTCCCCATCATGAATCTGGATGACTAAATCTTCCAGATACTCGATCAAGCCCCATGAATAACCAAATTTTGGCCTGAGATTCTGATGGTTCAATCTCCAATCAGCCAGCTTGAGTGGGCTGGACGCATCTCAAGTATGATCCTGGATTAAACAGCAAAATTTAAAATATATATATATAATAATAATAATAATAATAATAATAATAATAATAATTTGTATGTAAAAGGTATGATATTATATATAATGTCTACAAAAGAAGCATCAGAACTATAGAAATTTAGGCACGCATGCAAGGAGCCAAGGATACATAAATAAAGATACACTATTACCGTATTACGAGAACAAAAGTATAGTGGCTGTTCTTAAGGGAGAAAGAAGATGGTACTTTCTCATCCTTATTTTAAGTAGATCAAGGTCATTTTGTAGTTTAGAATTTAAATTGTAATCACTTGCAACTGTTCATGCAAATAGAGAATGATTCAATCTTGTTGCTGGTTGCGGTTAGATACACCAAATATCTTGGAGGTCGAGATTCACATGAAAGTGGGGTGAGGAATTAGGATATTCAACAAGCACACATGAAGGCGCCCTGCCTGACATTGAGCTATGGGCTCAAGCCCTGCATCATAGAGTATGAGACCATAGTAATACAAGTAACGCACCCCTAATAACATTCATAATTCATTGACTTTTTTACTAGGTAGGCTATTCCAATTTTGTAAAACACAATATCATGAAATCCAGAATTAAGATGGGTTATGTAATTATCATAGCCTATCTTACCTACACACTTCAAAAAGATAAGGTCTCCTTTTTTTTCTCAAGGTAACTATGTCAAACACTTAAATTTATAATTTGCTAGTTAACATGACCTTGGGTCTAAGGATTATTAGTCAAAGCTAGGACCATGAAGTAACAACATGACCTCAGATCTAAGGATTCGTCAAAGGTAATACATGATCAAGTCAATCCAATCCGTACATGACCATATGACCAGAAAGAGACGAAGTGCACATATTAATTATGGCATCCAAGGTATTTACCAAACATATGTAGTCAGCTAGAAACTTGTTCTTAATAATTATATGCTCATGTGTATACTTGAGTGCATAAGGTACCTAAGAGGGCTGAATCATAATTAATGTCATAAACTATATACATATATTCATGGGATTTTGACCAAAAAAGCATTGTGGTATTCCCAAATGCCCCAAATACTAGAAGGATTAAACAAATGCCCTACATAGTCACCCGACACCTTTTAAAAAAAAGGTTGGGACAAAATTACCCCTGGCTGCCTTTTGCGTAGAGCCAGCATGTGACAGCTGCGGGAGGGATTTGGATGGGGTAAACACTGTGAGGCCCACTATAGTGTTTGCGTGAAATCCACACCGCTCACATGTTTTGATAAATCATTTTATGACACGAGCCCAAAAATGAAGTAGATCCAAAGCTCAAGTGGGCCACACAACAGAAAACAGTGGAGATCGTACGCCCACAGTTGAAACATTCATGGGACTGCAAAAGCTTTGGATCAGGCTAATATTTTTTCTCTTTCGGTCCAACCCCATGTTAAGGAGTTTATGAGCATTTGGGCTACTTTATGAACAGTTTAGATTGCATATAAACATCACAATGGAGCCTAGAAAAGTATGAACGATAGGCAATTCCTTAAAACTATTTCCAGTCATGTGGTCCACCAGAGTTTCAAATCTGTCCAATTTTTTGCCTCATGTCTTGACATGATCTTCCAAAATGAATGAATGGAGTGCATTTCCACAAACATCATGGTGAGCCCAACATAGCTTCTGGTGGTAGAAACTGTCTCCAAAAAGCTTTTCTCTCGAAATCCACGTAAATGTAATGTGATGTGACGTGGATCGGGTAACCGGACCTGTCTAGAGACGGATGGTCCTATGGGGCCCACTGTGATGTATATATTTTATCCACGCTATCCATCCATTTTGAAAGATCATTTTAGGGCATGAGCCTAAAAATGAGGCATATCAAAGGCTCGTGTGAACCACACCATAGAAAGCAATGAGATTGAAAACCTTTTAAGGGCCATAGAATTTTTAGATGTAACTCATTTTTTGGCCCATGACATTAAATTAAATTCTAAATCTAATGGACGGAGTGGATTCGCATATAACCCAGGGCAAGACCCACAACCCTTAACACATGACAACCTCGACCCTTACCAAGTTACAACCACAACCTCGACTCTTATAACATTGCAACCTCGACCCTTAACACATTACAACCACGACCTCAACCCTCACAACATTACGACCACGACCTCGACCCTCATAACATTACAACCTCGACCCTTAACACATTACAATCACGACATCGACCTTTACGACATTACGACCTCGACCCTTACTAAATAACAACCACGACCTCGACCCTTAACACATTACAACCACAACCTCTACCCTTATAACATTACAACCTTGACCCTTACCAAATTACAATCACAACCTCGACCCTTATAACATTACAACCACGACCTCAACCCTTATAACATGACAATCTCAACCTTTAGCACATGACAATATCGACCTTTCACATGACACAAGACCGACGACTGCTATCCCACTTATGGAGGCGCAAATGGTCTCGGAATACGACAATTCCAATCAAGAATGAAAGAGCACTAAAGTACCATTCAGATGACCAAAAATCAAGCCAATCCGACATCAAAGGATGGAGTTATAGGCGACTCCGTTAGATCGCGCAATTTGGAAAGATTAACCAACCATATTGAAAAATGACGATCGAAGAGTTCCAATGTGCTTTTGGGATATCGAACGGTCTCTGAATTAGGCAATTTTGGTCCTATTTGGAAGCTTGACAAGTTACCATTCCAATGACCTGAAATAGTCTAAATTCAACCTCTGAAGAGAGAGTTATGAGGGTTTCTATTGGACAAGGAGATGAAGGAAACATTTAGGACTGACGACTGCGATCCCACTTACGGATGCGCAAATGGTCTCGGAATACAACGATTCTAGTCCGGAATAGCACTAAAGTACCATTTAAATGAGCAAAACTCGACCCAATCCGACATCAAAGGTTGGAGTTATAGGCGTCTCTATTAGATCGCGCATGACCCATACCTTGACAACCTCGACCCTTATAACATGACGACCATGACCCAAACCCTTAACACATGACAACCTCGACCCTAAACAAATGACAACCACGACCCAAACCCTTAATACACAAAAACCTCGACCCTTAACACATGAAAACCACGACCCAAACCCTTTACACATGAAAACCACGACCCTTAACACATGACAACCACGACCCAGACCCTTAACACAACCTCAAACCCTTAAAAAATTATATATGTTCATTTTCTTCCAAGGTAATGCATTACAAAATCCAATTTTTATCTCCTTCATTGTATTCCACGTGATAACCACAACCATCCTTATCTACCTCAAATTCCTTCTGACAATCACTTCTCCCCATGACAACAACAACCACGACCATCCCTCTCTATCCACAACCAAAAGTGACTTACATCTGTAAGAAAATGTTATTCTAAAAAAATATATAAATAAATAAAGAATTCATTTAAAATGTCTTCCATGTATCAGTGGCTTGCCCATATGCTGGAGAAGTTGATGGCGGTGAATGTACGCCGGAAAATGCTGTCGAAAGGAGTGGTGGTGGATCATTGGAAAACATTTTTGAAAAGGAAGAAGAAGCCCCAAGAAACTGCAAAGAAAAAAGAAAAAGAAGCTCCGTACATATACCAAGTTCCAAGGACATGGGCAATTTGGTCCAAATAATTTTCAAAAACCTGTCAGATGACTACCCTCGGAATATTTGAAACTTCCCCTTCATTTAGAGATTTTTACCATACCTCAATGCTAGTACGGTCAAAATCCCTATATTCATCTGCTACATGTGTTCTATGTTTCAATTTGCGACCACCAAAAAGTCGTTTATACTTCTTGTCAAATCTGATCATTTCCTTTACAATGCCAATTGAAATATATGGGTTATGTGGCTGAATTTAGAAAAGGAAGTAGCCATAGGGAAAGTGCTTGTTCACCAACCAGACCAAGAACAAAGCAATCCAACATTCTCCTTTTAAAAAGCCCAGTAACGTTGAAGTCTAGAAAGACTAACATGGACTTATATCAGTGACAATTTCACAAATATTCTCCTTAATTTAGAAAACTTTCAACTCAATCCTAAAATGAACTTTCAACTTCATAAGTTCAAAGAGTCATTTCAACATCAAGATGCACGGTCATTGTTACATGGAGCCCCTCCTTGGCATGTGCTTGTACTAGTTCGGCTGTGAGGGTTACTACTGGGTGAGGTGGGACCATGTATGCATGCATGTGGTGGCAATGTGCACCTCTGCCACAGCCGGTTCTAGAGCCAGGGTAAGAAAGGAAGGCTGATGTCAGTGGATAGCCGATTGTTACACTTACACTTTTGCCAGTCCATTTAAAAGCATACCAAAATGCAGGAATGACGATGATGATGATGATGATCACCAGGTAAAACTGTACAAGAGGGCTGGTGTCTGATGGGCAGCTGATAGATAAACTTTTGCCAATCTACCATTTAAAAGCAGACCCCAAATTGCTGGGAAAGATGACAATGATGATAGGTGATAGATGACGGTGAACAGAAACTTGGGTGTCAAATAATCAGAGGTGAAAATCAACTTACAGCAGTAGCATTGTCCGTTATCTTGGTAACATTTCAAAACTTATACTCACGTTTTCCTTTGCTTTGTGAAGACTCCGATCGCCGAGCCTGCTTAACATTTAAAGAGAAAACCATCTCACGCATTCTAGACTTGGTTTCTTTTCTAACATTAGGAATCGCTTTCCTTTGAGGCTCCCAATACTTAGACTTTAGCCAATCAAGTGCCTGAAATCATTGACATGAGGCACTAACATGAATAGATGGTTCTAGCTTATTATTCTACAATAATGAAATATTCAACGAAAACACCTAGGAATTATTCATGATCCACATGAGAAAGGAAGATGGTTGAATATCTATCAACATCTCAAGTTGGTTCCATCTAGTTTTTCTCCTTCATTCAGATTGGCAGTGATCAATTTGGAAGGTAATCTCCCACTGCCTGAATAAATTATTGCAAAGATATTCCCTCCTAGGGAAGTCATTATTGCATCTCTCCGGTCCCATCTCCCACTGTGATCAGCCAAAAGTGGAGGCTCCAAGGCTGGGAGAAACCTCTGTATTTTACTGTCTCACAATTTCAGGCCGACGGTGGTTGAGAGCCATGCCTCTAATGTCTGGATCAGAGATGGGGAAGACCCTTGGTCTCTGCACTACATTATAAATGATATCAGATTCTATTTATCCAGGTTAAAATCTTTCAGTTAACAGAGTGAGCTAGAATCAAATGATGTAGCTATGGCTTTGCCTTGTCAGGGCTCTGTTAGCCCAGATATGTATAGCAGAACTTCAGTTCCTTTTTATGCTTTAATGAATCTTATTTTGTGGTTGCTTGTTCAAAAAAATAAATAATAATTATGTTCACATGCAATTATTCCAAGCTCATGTTAGATGCATTAAGAGCGATAATCAGGAGGTACTAGTAGAAGACAATGACATTAATGAAAGGTGGAAAAGTAATTTTCAGAACTTGTTAAATAACCACTGTTTTGTGGTTGCTCGTTCAAAAAAAAAAATTATGTTCACATGCAATTATTCCAAGCTCATGTTAGATGCATTAAGAATGATAATCAGGAGGTACTAGTAGAAGACAATGCCATCAATGAAAGGTGGAGAAGCTATTTTCAGTAGTTAAATAACCACCACTGTAAAAGCATAGGTAGAGAAGGAACTATAAACTCAAATGACATTAGAGACCATAGATATTGTTGCGGGATTAGGATATCTGGAGTAAAAGAAGCCTTGAGAAACATTAAAATAGGAAAGGCCCTCCAACCATATGGTAAACCAATAGAGGTTTGTAAGTGTACAGGAGATATTGGGTTAGTTTGGTTGACAAAGTTGTTCAACAAGATTGTAAGATCACATAAAAATGCCTGATGTATGGGGGGAAAGTACCATAGTATCTATTTATAAGAATAAAGGAGACATGCAAAGGTGAACCGTCTATTTAAATCGGTTAGGTTACTCTTTCTTTACCTTTATACTTAATCTTTACCCATTTTCCCTATTATTTTAGGTTGTGTTTGGTACTTTGGTTGCACCAAATGTCATTAAATTTAATTACTAATCAAACTAACTTGGTGCAAAATATCATCAAATTTTAAGATACTCAGTGTGCAACCAAGCACGCTTTTAATTAAAAATCTATAAGTAGCATGTAGCGCATGTTGCTTGGGCCTCACACTTCAAAGGGGTGAACGCTACACCACACGCTTTTCACTATTTAAACACCGACTGAAACCCATACAGCAAAGCATATACTACAAAAAGTCCCAATTAACTTAATCATATGCTGATGCAGGACAATTAACCACTTGCTCTAAAAGCTCAAACTGATAGAGCATGGCAAATTAATCCCTTTATCTCATAGCCAAAGCCCCACATCGCATGGGTTAGGACCTCGACCGAACCCCCCTCGTAGGCCCCACTTCACATGGGTTCCGCTTCACACGAGCCACCCACCTCACACAGATCGCCCACCCTGAGTGTGCCCCTGCATCCCACAGGCCACCCCACTCGAGCCCGATGTGAAAATGCTCCTGCATTATACGCTTTATCCATTGGCCCTGCATTAGTGTGTTATAAAATCACTTATATCAGTGCCTGTTCAATGATTTGGCGTCTAAAAAGGATGGCCCCTTGTAAATTGGAGGTATGCCCACCACATTCCTTTCCAAGCCCAATTGCTAGGACCTTAGTGATGTGATTGGAGTAATATTTGTAACAGATGTATATGTTTATTAGAAAAAAAAAAGAAAAAGATAATAATATTATAAATTGTCATGAGGGGGTGACGTTAAATGATGGGCTTGGCGCAAGTGATGATCAGAGCCCTTTTTAGGAATCCAATAGTACCGAAGGGCTAGCCAATTGAAACCCTTTGACTTTGACCTTTCATTAGGATCAATGAATATCTCTAAAAAAATTTAAAAGGGTCAAGGGTGTTTTGGTCATTTAACAAAAGTCTCATATGATTGTGAGAATAACATGGTTAGCTTCGGGGCATAATCTTGAGCAATCTTGAGCAACTTCCCCTCCTGCAATGATTCGATCCACGTTCATCTTCATGCTTGAAAACAAGTTTTGAAAGTGTTATAAGTGGGCCAAAAGGGTCTTTTTCTCTGTTAGGCCTTAACTAGCCCATGGGCCTAAGAGATCTCATAAAAGGGAATTAGTAGGGGACGCCCAACAATATTCTACATGCTTTTGAGAGTTAAAACCCTAAGACTTGGTGATGATAGAAGAAAAACATTGGATTCTTGTGGCCACTCTTAGAGCCAAATGCCTCCGTTTTCGTGATCTTGGGCAGTTGCACCCAAAACATGCAAGGATCGACATCTCATTGTTGTTCACGGAGTTGCAACATTGTTTTGAAGCCCTTTGACCCTTGTCGGGAGTCAAAATTTGGCCTCCTATTGATCGATTGGATGAAAATCTTTTTTTTTTTACTTGGACGAAAATCGGTATTGAAGCACTATATTTGGCAATGATGGGCGAGGACTTCTACATTGCCGCTTCTTATTCATCAGTACAACAAGTATCAATATTTTATTTCAGCAAACCTATATTACTTATTTCCTACTTGATAGAGTGATTTGTGTTGTATTGTTGGTTTATGCTAATTTCTCTTCATTACTACACTCTTGAGCTGTTTGTTAAATTGCTTGGCCATACAAATCATATCAATTTGCTTCCAGATCAACCCTTTTACATCACTTAGCCAACATAAGCAAATCAATATGATAGAGTGATTTGTGTTGTATTGTTGGTTTATGCTAATTTCTCTATCATTACTACGCTCTCGAGGTGTTTGTTAAATTGCCTGGCCATACAAATCATATTAATTTGCTTCCGGATCAACCCTTCTACATCACTTAGCTAGGATTTTATATGATCTTCCAATCATACTAATATAGGCATGAAATCTTTCAAGCACATTGCACCATCTTTCTTGGGACTAAGGATGACAAGGCTCCCAAGTCTTTAGAAATCCTGCCTCTATTTTTGGAATTCAGCTATAAACTCCCAAAGGTCTCCTTTCACAGTCTTCTAAAACAATCAAAGAAAGCAACTAGGAAATTGTAAGGACTAGGGGGCTTGTCATTTCCCAGGCTTGACATGGCTTTGAACTCCTTCTCTTCAATACGTTGTTCCACCCAATCTGCTTCTCCTAGGCTAATCTGACCAAACCCCAACTTGTCCAAACTAGGATAGTCCCACCCATCAGCAGTAAGTAGCTATGAATTCTGTTTTCCTTCACCTATCATTAGGCCCATGGAAGAAACTCATATTTTTGTCTCAGGTTGCTCAAGATCGTTGCTTCCACATGATTTATCTTCATGGAATTTCCTAATGTGTTGAATTTCAAGAGATTTCTATCTCTTTTCTCTATCGATGATGATAAGATTTCATCAGATTGTGCAGCGGAATTCGATTTTCTCTGAATCCAAAATTGAAATCTTAATCCCAAGATCTCCCGAATACGAACGTATACAATTTCTAGAATCAAATAACTAACTTGAGAAAGTTAGATCATACTTGGAATCTGACGATGTGTTGATCCAATGTCAATGATGGTCCTCAAAACCTAGGAGGTCTCTCCTTGATCTATCCCAGTACCGGAGAGATCTAGATAGCCCAAGAAATTTCCCCTGGTAGGTGTCAACTGTCAAGGAATCCCGCAATCATCTCCAAGGATGGACCACACAGAGATGGAGAAATTTTATGAAAAACTCATTTACTCTCCCTATACACTTTTCTCTCATTGCTCTGATTCACCGCCAATAGGAAAGGGTGTTTGGGGCTTCTCGTATCAACTCCTCTAGGATATGATCAAACAAATAATGAAGAAGTTAGGGTTTCAGGGGAACACCAGTATGATACTTTGTCACCCTATGCACAACTTTGTAACCTACTGTGAGAGAAATGTGTCGATATGCCACATCTATGCATATACTCATGATTTAATCCCTCCACTGTCATGGTCATCCACTAATGATCGCATCCCATGCCAATCAGAAGCGGACCATCAAGTTATCATCAAGTGTGATCAAAGAAGTTTTAACGGTTAAAAACCTTTGAAAAACCGATTAAAACAATCATATTGTTGGGTCCAGTGGAAAAACCACTTGATAAGTCCCTGATTTATTCAAATCAAAGTCATAAACATATTCCTAAGCAAACCAGTGGATCCCTTATTAGACTGTGCAAAAATCAACGGCTTCTGATGGAAGTACCAAGCTACATCCACTTATATTGGCCCCTGCATGGACCTTGTAGGAGAGTTAAAGCTGGTCAATCAAGATCATGACCCTTACACGTCTTCAAGTCTAAAGATTAATCATCTTTCATGCATCATCAAGTCCTGATCTCACGATCACAGTCCACGCTAATGGGCCCTTAGACTGTTGACTTGATCTCGATCCACCAATGTAAGTGACCAAAGATCCAAACATGGATCCTTTGTTCGTGGCACACTCAAGACTCCTATGCAAGGTAAGGGTAAGGGTGAGGGTAAGGCATAAACCGACACCAAATCAGTTCCCGATGGTGGAGATTGTTCATCCTGACCCAAGTCAATCCCCTCACACAAGATGATTGTATATCTCATGAACTAATGTCCACGGGTGTGTCCCATGCACCTGTGACAGTCATGGTCTAACAAGGTACTAAGATCCATGGGCCACAACTCTCACAGGTCAATGACCGTCATGTCCAATCTCAAGTTCTCAAAGACTATCAGAGGAATCACTCCTTAAACCCATAATGAAGATTCAAAGCAACACTACATACTGAGAATCAATGGGATGTCCACGAAAGACTCATGGTTAGCATGACCTACAACTAAGATCACCTAATCACATCTACACGGTTAATTGATTAGAGCTCACATTTGTTTCAAGGCACTAACTCCAAGCCTCCAACAGATGATCCCATGGTGTGTTAAAGGCCGTTACGTAAAGGTAATGGTGGCAACCATTGCACGTTATGGGGTGGTAAAAAGACCCGTAAAGGCCGTTACAACCCTTGTAACGGCCCATTACACCTCCCGTAATGGTCCATTACAGGGTCGATATAGGTTTTTCGGATTTTTTTCAATTAAGAAAGAGAGAGAGAGAGAGAGAGAGAGAGAGAGAGAGAGAGAGAGAGAGAGAGAGAGAGAGAGAGAGACGGCTGTCACACCCCATATCGTAAAGGTAACAATGGTGGTCGTTACGGCCACCGTTACCATTATGGAATACCTTGGATGATCCTATTGATTCTTCCTTGAAATTTAAACCATGTATTTGCTGAAGTATAGTAGATTTGGCACTCCCACCAAACCAAAGTAATCTCATTTCCAAGCTTTGATGCACTCTTCCAACTTTTTCAACTTCACCATAAGCTTGAGATCAGCCCACCCACCCTTATAAAAGTGTTCAATCATTCCCGCAACTTTCCAAGAAACCATCCTCATCAAGCCACATTGAACTCAAAAACAAATGGGATTGGTTTCCAGGATTCAATGCTCCAGTCAAGAATGACCAGGCAGTGCATATAAAAGTAGGCGTAGGATGTCATACAGCGTTACGGCCAGATAGTGCTCTTCCCAATCTCTAGAAATAAGGAATCTATCTAGCCTGGACATTGATGTGATATCACCACTAGTTGTCCAAGTACTAATCTAGATGTAATGGGGAAAGATTATAAGGAGATAAGATGTATATCACATGTTTGTCCTAGATATCATACATACATGTCACATGTAAGGAGATAGGACTCTTGACATCTAACTTAAAGCGTTTAGCAATGGATCCTTTCACAATAGCAATTGTCACAATTATTATTTAACAAACTACTTATTCTAAAAGTGAATTTCCACAAAGAAATCAAATTCTAATAAATTCCATCATCGAACTTGCCATCCAGGCTAGAAAATGTTTAGTGATTCATGAAATTCAAGCAGAGTGGTAATTAGGTTCAGTGGGTCCAGCTCCATGGTTCAGTGGTAGACTGGCTTTATTTCAACATTGAGACCATGGGATTGAGTGCCCATGTGGGGTGGGTGGGTGGGTGGGTGTGCAAGTGTGTGGGGTGTGGTTGTGGGTGTAAAAAAGAAAAAAGTTCAATAATTTCAAGATGTGCCTGAAAAGAGTATTAGTCTGTAAAACACAAATTCATCTGTTTATCATCTGTTCCATAACATGCCCAAATAAACTGTCCAATAACATTGTTTGTATGAGATTTTCAATCCTCTGCAGAAACAATCACAGTAACTTGTTTATCATAATATGAAAAACTGCCTTGGCATCACCCTTCAAAAAAAAAAAAAAAAAGATTGCCTTTGCATCCATGCCAACCAAAATCTGAGATTCAAGAACCCAGTTTTACTGAGCTAGAATACCGCCGGATTATTCAGAGAGCATTTTAGAACAAAACGATTGTATTCTATGGAATAGTTTCTTACGTACTAGAATTCCATTCCATCAATTTTTTAGTAGCAGTACCGACTTTAGATTGTTAGACTAAAGTTTGATACAGATCAAAGGTAACTGTTGAATTTGACTTTTGACAGTTCTTTGGACCATTTCATGTCCCCCTTGCACAAGGGCCATGCTAATATGATCTGTAGTCTGTACAGTTCCAATTTTATCAATGTCTCCAAATATAGATTGATTTTTTTAACTTTCACATTACTTTTTGCAGTCTTTTAGCACATTTACAGTAAAACAAACTCACCCCATAATCAGACCCATTGTACCTCGATCTGGAAACACAACAAATTCCAATACCTACGGAACTGATGGAATGCCTTGAAAGACTCCAAAGGTTCGAAAATGATTGTGAGGATAAAAAAGTAATTTCTTAGAGTAATGATCCAGCATGAATCATTCTTACATTATCATGGTGAATACACCTGCATGGGTGGGTCCACCTATGATCACAGTGGACCACTAGATAGCAGCAAGGTATTCAAAATCGGTAACGTAACGGCCATTACGTAACAGTAACAGTCATAACTGTTACGTGTTACGGGGTCAAAATGGCCATAAAGGCCCTGTAACGTTCCGGAACAGCCCTGTAATGGCCCCGTAACGGTCATGTAACAGTTTTTTCAAAAAATAAAAAAGGGTCGTAAGGTGGCCGTTATGGCCCGTATCATAACAGTAACGGTGGTGGCCGTTACGGCCACCGTTACCATTTTGAAACACCTTGGATAGCAGGGATCCACCATGGATTGCATAAGGCCACAATCGCTTTGATGGATGATCACGGCCATAAGAGTAAGTCCTGAAAAATGGACGGTCAGACCACTTTACGCTTGTCATCCATTTTCAGGCGCTTATTCAAATCAAGGTGATTGTGGGGCCATATGTGATCCATGGTGGAAACCATCCATTCCAATGGTAATTGGATATATTATATACGGTGATAAACTTGGGCCTCACAGGAATCTGCTCGTCATGAGGCATGAAGATTCGTGCTGGAACATAGGTGTAATTTCTTCTAGTGTTTGTTGTGGCTTAATGAGGACAACAGAATTTTTCTTGAAACCTACCAGTAAATGAGATTTCCAATACTATAACTTCCCAAGACAATTTCTTCATTCAAGATGAACTTGTGATGGATGGTCTTTAAATCTAGCTCTTTCTAAGAAATACTAATATTCAATGCAAAATAGACACGGAAACTCTTTTGGAACTCAATGAAGACTTTATATGCATTTTCTTCTTGGAGTTAGCTCAATGAAGACTCTATATGCATTTTCTTCTTGGAGTTAGCTCCAAGATTAAGAACCCCTTCAATATCCATCACTTGTATTTGACAACAATCCTTATGACAATAGAAACTGTACTGATAGAATTACTATTTTCCAGCTGAAATTCCTCAGAGCAGTGTAGGTCTAGCCCTTCAATGAATATTTTATATGCATTTTCTTCTTGGAGTCAGCTCAATGAAGACTTTATATGCATTTTCTTCTAGGAGTTGGCTCAATGAAGACTTTATATGCATTTTCTTCTTGGAGCTAGGAGTCAGCTCAATGAAGACTTTATATGCATTTTCTTCTAGGAGTTGGCTCAATGAAGACTTTATATGCATTTTCTTCTTGGAGCTAGCTCCAAGATTAAGAACCCCCTCAATATCCATCACTTGTATTTGACAACATTCCTTACGAACATAGAAACTGTACTAAAAGAATTGCTATTTTCCAGCTGAAATTCATCAGAACAATGCAGGTCTAGTCTATGCAATCAATGAATGAATGGTTTAATCAAATACCTTCACACTCGCAGAGCGAACCAACGGAAGTGAAGGAAGACCACGGTGAGAGCCCTCTAATATGGAGTAGGTGTAGCGAGAAAACATATTAGAACTTGCTCTCATTAAATTGCAACTAAAGTAAGCAAGAAATTGACCACAACTAAACAAAATAACAATAACAATAACGAACGGGTCTCCTCACCATGACGAATATCAACCAGCATACGCGGGGATACCAATTTCCTCAGCCAAAACGGAAATTGAAAGTCTCACGCCCTTTTTCTTGAATGGTAGAGTTCTCATTTCTTTACAAGACTTCTCAACAAAACCATTCACAAGCCTTCACAAATTAAATTGAAGTGTGTAAGTCTACTACTCTTTCTTGAAGAATGGATAAAATAATAAGTGAAAAAAACAGACAAGCTAAATGGTGAGCTGAGAGAGAGAGAGAGAGAGAGAGAGGGAGAGAGAGAGAGAGAGAGCCAATAACAATCATCAACCAACCAAACTCAAAAAATACTAGATCCATTAGAGAACCAGAACATCATAGTTGGGAGCAGTGTTCGAAATATCGATACTATCGGCCGATATTATCGTTATCGCACCCCATGCGAGACGATACACCCCCGATAACCCCCGGAAGATACCAAAAAATCCCAAATTCAGATGTCGGCCGATATATCGTCGATTATTGCATGATATTTCGATATCGTGCGATTTCCTCGAAAAATCGAAAAAAAAAAAAAAAAAAAGGGGAAAAAAAGGATTTCGGTACCTGGAAATGAAGATTACGTAATCGCAGATACATCCACAGAGATTCCGGCGAAAAATCTGTAAAAACTTTTGAAAGTTGGGTTTGATTGAGAAGGATTTGGGGATTTTAGGGTTCCGGACCTTCCGGAACCCTCCCTTTCTTCGAAAATGGCTTCCGCCCAATGCGGAAATTGGATTTCGTACCGAGTCCGGTACACTCTCATTGTACTGAGAAAACTCAGTGGGGCCACTGCGAATGTATGTGGTTTATCCACGCCGTCCAATATTTTTTCCATCTCATTTACAGGGTTGAGCCCAAATTGAAGCATATCCCAAGCTCAAGTGGACCATACCCTGGGAAACAATGGGAATAATGATTTCCACCGTTGAAACCTTGCTAGGCCCCACAGTGATGTTTATTTGTCATCCAAGTTGTTCATCAGATCAAAAAACATGGATGATTGTAAAAAATAATTTAATTTTGATCCAAAACTTCGGTGGCCCTCGAGAATTTTTCAATGGTATACGTTCAATTCATATTGTTTTCTGTGGTGTGGTCCGTTTGAGATTTGGATATACTTCAATTTTGGGCTCAAGCCCTAAATTATCTGATAAAAACGGATGAATGAGTGGATAAAATATATAAATCACGGTAGACCCCCACAGAGTTTACTCAATGTGTGGTTACGTGTGGTGCAAAGACGAGCGCTGACGTTCCAAGTTGTACCAATGGTTCAAAGGATATCAATGTTACATGGGCCACACAATAACGTATGTATTATATCAACCCCGTTCATCTATTTGGAGAGATCATTTTAGATCATGAACTCAAAAAATGAGTCATATCCAAAGCTCAAGTGGACCACACCATAAAATAGTAGTGGGACAATGATTCTCACCATTAAAACGTTTGTAGAGCCCACCATAATGTTTATTTTCCATCCAATCTATTCATAAGGTCACACATATCTGGATGAAGAGGGAAAAAAAAATATATCATATTGATCCAAAACTTTTGTGACCCCAAAATGGTTTCAATGGTAGACATTAAATCTCCTATTACGTTTTGCAGTGTGGTCCACTTGATAATTCGATCTATCTTAATTTTTTGGCTCAAGCCATACAACTAGCTTGCCAAATGGACAGACGGTTTGGATATAACACATACCTCATGATGGGACCCACATAACTTGGTGACGTCAACGCACCAGCCAACCGTTTCTGTCCGCACGGGAGGGATTAGGTGAGACTCCCACGCGGCTTTCGTACCTTTAGCAGGAAACATAGGTGGGGCCCACCATGATGTTTATGAGAAATCCACTCCGTCCATCCATTTTGTTAGCTCATTTATGAGTTCAAACAAAAAGTGAACGGGATCCAAGACTCAAGTGGGCCGCACTAAAGGAAAAGGTGGGTAGGGAAATTTTTACCCTTAAAACCTTCTTGGGGTCAACAGTGATGTTTACATGCCATCCATACTGTTCATAATATCATTCCTATGGGATGAACTGAAAACACATACTAACGAGATTCAAAACTTTCGTAGCCCCATGAATATTTCAAACTATGAACGTTCAATCCTCCATCTTTCTGCCTACTTGAGTATTGAATCTGGCTCATTTTGGTTTTATGTCCTGAAATGAGCTCATAAAAACGTATGGACTGAGTGGATTCCTCACAAACATCACGATGAGCCCACCTAGGTTCCCAACACACGAACTTCTACCAAGGCTTTAGCATGAAATCCAGGTGCGGACTCAGGGTGATGTATTCGTATTAAATCTACACCGTCCAGCATTTTGAAAGATCATTTTAGGATATGATCTCAATGAATTGGTTGTGTTTTTATACTTGTCTTTGATACATTCATAAATTTCATGCATTCAATTTAAATATATTTGCATTAGTTGAGTTAAACATCGCATAGCTTAGGATATGTGCACCTTTTTTTTGAGATGTTATTATTTAAATGTGTGTATTAAAGCCTTTTTAACAATCCCTAAAGTTTCATTAAAAAATTCAACCATTTTTCCAATGTTTCCTCATGTTCTCAAAAAGTGCGATAAATTATGCGATACAAACGAAACGATATATCCCGTGCGATAACCGATACGTATCTGTATCCCAAGGGTACGATACATAGAGCCGATACCGATATTTCGAACACTGGTTGGGAGTTCCCTATTCAAGACCATATGTGCAAAGAAAGCTTGTGGGTTCAAATTGGTGTCAAACTATGTTGCATGGACACAGATACAAGTATTAGAATCCAGCACAGTTCAGAGTGTAGGATTCACCAGACCATGAAAAAACAGAATCTATAGAGTTGCAGATTCAGCAGTTTTTTATTTATTCAGCAGATCATTTTAATTAATTTATAACTAAATATTTATAATTCGTCTTCTGAGCAAGTAGTTTTACTTTTGAGAGAGTAATCCCATGACAAGTTTTTTTTTTTTCGAAAAATTTCTGTAACAAGTTGTTTTGCGTTTAAAAATAGTTTTAATTTGTTGTATCAAGGTAAGAATATATCGCAAGAAGATTCTTTGCATTTAGGCATCTAAACAGTTGCATTTGATAGGAATCAGCTGCGGAGAAAGATCAGGGTGTCTGCCCAAGGATCCATATGCGTTGGTGTTTGATTCTTCTGGCAATCAATATGGCTCATACTTAGCAGAAACCATGTAAGAAGTTACGTTGAACAGACCAAGTCATGAGTTGATTTGGTCATATCTTTTGAGCGTGTGAGCTTATTCAAAAAAGCATGGAGTGAGTATTCCCGAGTCTCTGCCAATTTGAAGAAAACACTATCGCACTAAATGATTTGACTAGAGTCCAAGATTAGTTGAGTCAATTGGCCTTAGTCCCACTCTCAGCTTAATTGATCAATGTCTTAGACATTGACACACAAGCTTCGGGAATGCTTTGCACATGGGCACTAGCAAAATACGACTTATCACAAATAAAACATGAGAGTACTAAAACATAGAGGAAAGCATGTAAACTACCTTGTACATACAATGCAGGAGGCCACAAGGTAGGACCATTGTGGGACCGTGCGATTACCAGGAGATATGAGGGGATGAAGATAACAACAGAATATGAGGAAAGAAGAAGATGAGAGTTGGGAAGGAAAGAGAGCCAACATGGAACCCTCGATGGGGGGATTACGGCCCAGGAGGACTCGCCTGGGTTGGCCTAGGAGAGCCAGAATATATGAATAAATTGATACTCCCCCAACAGCTCTGGAGCTTTTGGTATGTTGGCTGGTTGTTCGCTAACAAGTGGTATCAAAGTGGGAGCCCAAGAATCGAGTCTCCTCACCGGTGTGGGTGGATGATACTGGCGCGTCTTGGTGTGACTCCAAGGATGCACCATATCTCGACACTAGGGGTGGGGTGGCCCACAAGAGGTGAGGCTGTGAGATGCAGGATGGCCACAAGGTGAGACCCATTAGGGAACGTGCAATTCGGGGACCCGTGCGACACGGGGTTGCCCACGGGGAGGACTCGCCTGGGTTTGCCTGGGTGAGCCAAAATATAGGAATAAATCGGTACTCCCCCAACAGCTCTGGAGCTTTTGGTGTGTTGGTCGGTTGTCCACTATCAACATATTTCCACTGACATAACCACTCCAAAAAAAAAAAAAAAAAAAGGCAAATGTTTTCTATGGAAAATATCTCACCTAATGATCGCCATGCAGTACGACATTGCAAGCATCTCATCAGAGCTCATATCATCATTGGCCAGTCCCTCCCTGCACACACCATCAACCAGGAATGAAAAATAAGCAATCAAATCGATGGGGTTTAAAAGGGAACATAAATAAATAAAAATCACGTAAGTAAAAGAAGTTTTTCAAGCTTTAATCATCTAAAGCATTCTACGGCACTAGGAGGCACCTATATCCATAATTCCATACATCTATTGCCAATTAGCTTTTTATCAGGAACATCATGAAGCATGTTGTTTTACATGAATGCATACATGAATGTCTAAAAGAAAATGCTAACATCCCCAACTTCATGGAGGCATTAGCATCATCGACAAGGCTATTAATTGACTCGTGTAATGGTCAACCATCGGTCTAAACTGTCCATTTATTCCTACAACTACAGTCTGGCCATGCCACAAACATCGCGCCAATAGGTTATTCATATCCATCCGATCAATAGCATGAAATATGGACGGTCAAGATCAAACTGAGAAAAAAAAAAATAGGTCAAATCCTCATCTTGAAACATCTAAATGTCAAGATAACTCCTAACTAATAGTAGCAAATATTGTTGTAAAAATTAAAAGAAAAAAAAAACAAAAAAAAAACAAAAAAACAAAAAAAAACATTTGCTTATAAATTGACATGAGAATGCTTGAGTTGCCATGTCATTGAAATATTATGTTAGCAAAGTTATGAATTACAATTAGAGTGTTAATCCACCAATATATTTCTCACCATACATGGCAAAGATTCCATCCACGGGTAGGCCTATCATATGAACATTTCAAATTGTAATCACCCAATATCTCACAAAATTTAGAAAGAAAATATATATGATCAAATATATACCCAAAAGAAGGATCCTTCTGCCGAACTTCAATAATTGCTGCCGTTACTTCAACCGCTACGGGAAGGGGCCCCCTTGCTTGCCATGCCGATATCTGAAAACCAAAACAACAAAGAATAAATAAGAGAAATGATAAATTGCTCTTGGAGCACTATAGACTATCCAACAGATAAATCCAGACTGCCCATTAGGTCGAGCACATTTCCAACCCTATGCAGAAGATAGAAAAAACAAAAAAAAACAAGGGAAGAAAGAAAAAGCAGCTAGATGATTCAAACCAATCTTAAACTAGCCATCATTTTTTACAGCCATCTGCTTTCTAAGCCCTAGACAGGATGGGTGAGATTGCAAGACGGAAGTGATTCTTGACAACAATAAGCAAGCATGAAGGAGGGCCCCAACAAATTGATGGCTCAAATTGTGAATAGGACCTATTTTTATACCAACAATCTTCACCCTCAACTTTAGGATGGCACAAATTGTGGCTCAGACCTTTTCTCTACCAACGATATTCACTGTCCATTTTAGGCTACAACATGGATGGTTATGACCGTCCACTTGGTGAAATTCTTGCATGGTAGTCCATGAAATGTGTTGGACCTAATGGATAGTGGATCGATCAATTCGACTGTCTCGATGTCCAGATGCAACTAGGAGCAATATGACTTATAGTATTGCTCTAAGAGGACTTGACCATCTCTTAGCGAATTAGAGCTCTAGACATTTTTGCCTCGTAATTAGTCTTCACAACATCGGTTAAGAGAGGGTAAATTCATCAACTACTTGGCAGGAAACAATTGAGATTTTATGACACAAGGGACAACTTAGATTGCACCTGCTCCTTTCACTTCTTTTAATGAGTGTAGCCCGCACTGACCTCTCGTCTTCTTCCCAGCGTATAGCCCACACAAAACAGTTAATTAGAGAGACCAACTGACACAGTATTCAAAAATGGTTATGTAAAGGTCATTACATAACGGTAATGGTGGGACCCATTACGTGATACAAGGTTGTAATGCCCATGCTTTAAAAATTTGTAAGGCTTTAACAAGCTGCCATGGTGACCATTACAAGCTTGTAACAGGCATAAATGGGGCATCAAGAGCTTAAACGGGCTCATAACGGTCCAATATAGGGCCAATATGGTTTCTTCCTTCAAAAGTTTTTTGACTACAGAGCCGTAATGGCCATTATGGCCCATATCATAGGAAACAAGCCATTATGGTTAACATTACCATTATTGAATACCCTACCAAGTGTCAAAGGCGTTGTGGAGCCCACCCTTGTGACTATGTGACATACTCTATATATTTATTGCGTCGGCTTAAGTTAGGACATCAACCCAAACATTAGATGGATCGGGGACTCAACTAGACCACAACAAGAGAAACAATAAAGATGGGTTGCCCATTGTTCCTCTCTGTGTCACACACCTGCATATAGACTCACCTTTCCCTCCCCTCTCTCCCCCATTTATTAGCCTTTCTACTTTTTGGTAATGAGGAATTATGCAATCATGATGCATTATAAACACAATAATGTGTTGATGCACGACAAATCATTGATCAAGACTGTTGTGTTGACCTATTATGTGCTAATGCAGATGAGAGATCCAAAAAAAAATTCTCGGCACATCGACCTGTAACCTACAAGGAGATGGTCAAGAGAAAAATAAAGTCAAGTCGAAAGTGGCCCAAGATTGTACAACTGCACTCTTCCAATCTACAACATCAACGGTCTGGATCGACAAAACCATGGGCTCCAACTGGCAACTGTATGGGTCAAGTGCATCAAGGATTCATAATTCCTTTATGGTAATGATAATAAGACTCGGACGAGTACCATGTGACTTGTCCAAGTCGCCTTGAACACAATTGAAACCGATCCTGCCCAAACCACAAATCACCCCTGACTGAAACGCATCATAACTCGACTCGATAACTGACAAGTTAGTCTGAGTCTTTTAGGGGTCACTTGAATGCTTGTAAAATCCTTAGTTGTAAAGGGTTTGCAAGTAAACACTTTATAGGTAGGTGTTTGGATGCAAATAAGTGTTTACAAGTAGTAAACACTTTCCAGGCAAACTCTTCTTTCTTTTCTAGCAAAAACCTATGTTTCACATTATAAGTCTTTACACCTGAAAAAGACATTATATATTGCAAAACACGATAGTTGATACATACACATGTTATGTAGGGCCCACAATGATGTATATAGTACATGCAATTTGCCTATCATGTACATCCCTTATGCTCTCCCCCCCCAAAAAAAAAAAAAAAAAAATTGGCTGATTAATCATCAGGTGGACCACATGACAGGGAACAGTTGGGATGGGACGCCCAACATTGAATTCCTTCTAGATTGTGTAGGGCCCACTTTGATGAGTACATGACATCCAATCCACCCAGCAAGTGCATCCCTTGATGCCCTCCTAGGTCCCTAAAAAATGAAACCCTTTTATATGATTCGGAGATTTTCGCGAGATTTTCCACCCCAAGCTCTATATGATGTGAATACTTATACTTCCATAAACACTTCACAAGTTAGCCAAACACAAACTATTTACTTGTAAACACTTCACCACTTATCATGTAACACTTTACGCTAAAACTCTGTTCAAGTGTAAAGAGTTTACAACTTAATCTGTAGAGGCAATGAAACAACCCCTTATTGGACAGCTAAAATTAAAAATACCCAATGGTCTTATTTCAAAAAAACAAGTCTCCACTAATCAAAAGTTAGAATTTTGCAACCAATCCAATTTTTGGACTGTAACTTGACAACAGTGAGTTCCATAATTTAGCCCGTATAGCTTGAATTAAAGCATGGCACGTGTACCATTTCTAAGTGCCTGTGTATCAAGCATCATAAGCAGCCAGAGTATCAAATAACTCGCCAATGAGAATAAAGACTCGGACGAGTCCAATGCGACTCATCTGAGTCGACTCGGACTCGGTCGGCCCAATCCAGCCTAATACCACGAGTCACCCTGACTAGGACGAGTCAGTCCGAGTCGCCTAGTCATTTAATCATGAATACAATACCGCGGTAGTTGCACGAACTCCTTCACTCTCAGCAGAGTTGGAAGGGCGTACTTATCATTCAGATGGGTGTCGATATCAATTCCCAAAACAGAAACGAAAAACGAAATTAGGGTTTTGAATTAGGGCTTGGAGAGAATGGTTTTACTCTTCGGAGAGCGGCAGCGACGGAGTCTGGCGAAGGAGAGAAGAGAGATTTCCTGACGTAATTCCATTCGTCCCAGTTCAGCCATGGAACGAGCTTGTAGGTCACGTGCTGTGGCTCGGAAGTCACGTGCTGGAGTTCCTCGCTCTCGGCTTGCGCTTCCTCCGCCATTGAAACGAAGGGTCGAGCTCCGAAACGCGGAGGAATTATGAGTACTATGCGCGGGTTTGGGCGCGGATTGGGTATTACCCCAACCACGACGGACGCAACCAGGACCTGGCTAGAGACGGACGGTCCTGTCAAGGGCTCTGTGGGGCCCACCGTGATGTATATGTTTTATCCACGCCGTCCATCTATTTTTACGGATCATTTGAGTGAATGTTTTCATAAAGGAGGTAGATTGAATGCTCAAGTGGACCACACCACACGAAACCGTGGAGATTGAAAGATTACCGTTGAAAACGTCTAGGGCACACAAGTTTTGGATCAAGCTATGTTTATGTTTTTACCTTCAAGTGGATTTGGTGAGGCCCGGACTCACCCAGGACGGCATTGCCTAAAAAAATTGAAACATATCCAATTATCATGTGGACCATATTATAGGAAACAGTGTTGATTGACTATTAATAAGTTACAAAAATTTTGGATCAAGCTATATCTGTTTTTATCTTTCATCACGGCTTATGTGACCTTTTTAACAAATTGAATGGTAAATAAACGCTATGGCAACATTAAGGGCCTGTTTGGGAGCACGGATTTAGAATTCCCTGGATTTGAAACTCCCTAAATTTAAAATCCTATTAGTATGTTTGGCACCCTAGATTCATAATTAACTTTAATTCAAATTTAGCTATGCATAATATATTTAAAGGTAGCTATGCATAATATATTTTAAGGGATTTTAATTTAATTAATAAATCAACTTTAATATTTATAATCAGTGAACGTATGTAATGTTTGACACGATGGTTATAATAAGCCCCCTGAAACATATACTTTGCTCGAAAACGATGAAACTCTTAAGTCTCAGATATGCCATGAGCACAAGATCACGACTGAATGACTACCCAATGAATTTCAACTGTTGATTTATATGGACAATGTTTGGACCGCATTGATCACTGTATTAAAGAAATTGTAGTGATGCAATTGATAATGAAATTATTTTGGGATATCATTAGTGGGCCATATGTCTAATAGATCAATAGCCTTGTAACATACATGTTACACATGCAACTCCTGAAAAGATTTTAGATGTAATCCAAGCTTTCATGGTGGGCATCTTATTTCCAATTGTTCCTTGTGTGTAGCCTAGCTAAGCTTTGGATGGACCTGCTTTTCTGGCTCCGAACCTATAAAGAGGTGTTGCAGCTGATGGGCGGATTAGATATCAGACAGTCATCACTATAACCTTGAAGATCTCCATTGTATAGCATGGAAATCCGGCCACGGCTCATGAAGATTACTGCACTTGTTGCTAGCCACGACGTGTACGTTGAATGTGCGTAGGCAACAAGTTCTCTAAGCGGTCTAGTCTTGCCCCTGTAATGAGGGGACAAGCCACGGTTGCTATTGTTGCTGTTCAATCCGAACACATGGCCTACCTTATAATGAACAATTGGATTAATCGTCAAGTGTGCCAATTTTACACTTAAATTAATTTAAACCTTTATGACAATTGCAAAAGTAACTTAAGAACTGATGACCCCATACTTGTTACAACATGGTTGTATAGAAGTACATGGAATTGAGCTAATGAGTTAAATTATTAAGTGTCCATGGAGAATAAAAGAAATAAGAGCTTCGAGTTGAAAAGTATTAATTGATTTATGCTAGTGAGAGTCCTGAGCTCTCGTTCGTGTGATGTTTTATCCACGCTGTCCATCCATTTTTCCAGCTCATTTTAGATTACGAGCCCAAAAAAGACTCGTATCTAAATCTCAGGTTGACCACACCTAAGTAAACAGTAGTGATTAAACAGCCACCATTAAAAACTTTCCCCTGATATTTGTGTTTTCCCACGGTCCAGGACTTTGTGATCTTATCAACAGCTTGGATAGCAAATACAAATTACAGTGGGCCTGGGGAATTTTTTAATGTTGGGCGTTTGATCACCACCATTTCCTGTGGCGTGGTCTGCCTTAGATTTGGATCCTATTCGTTTTTTTGGCTCACTCCCTAAATTGAGCTGGAATGGAAAAACGATGGACGGCATGGATTAAAACATATACATCATGGTGGGGCCACAGAGCCAGTCCAGTAGGGCACACGATTAGCTACTAAAAAGGTCAGTACCAAATCGTATCCATACCGTCATCCATTTGGAGAGATCGTTTATGGTAAGTGAAAAAATAATGAGATAGATATAAAGTTCAAGTGGATCCCATCATAGAAAACAGTGGGGACACTGACATCCACCGTTCAAAAACTTCCTAGGGGTCACAGAAGTTTCCGATCAAGCTTATATTTCTGTTTTAACTTCGTCTATCTCTATTTAACTTATGAATAGGTTGGATCTAAAAAATAACTCATGGTGGGGCCCTATAAACGTTTCAACGGGGTGTGACTGATGATCCCACGGTTTTCTGTGGTGGATCGAATTAAGTCTATATCTATCTCATTATTTTTATCATGCATAAAAAGATATCTAAAAATGTTTGGGCGGTATGGATACCAACACACGCATCATGTGGGGTCCACAGAGCTTGGTGACGTCACTCAGTAGCGATTTGGCTACTGACCTCGTCTGTATCTAAGCCGCGCCCGTCCAGTAGCGACGTGCTACGCTACTTGCAGTCTCAGTCCGCGTCCATTGAAGCAGTGCTCTGGACAAAATCAGGAGAGAGAGAGAGAGAGAGAGAGAGAGAGAGAGAGAGATGGCGTGGAGAGGTGCGTTGTGGAGGCACGTTCGCATCCCTGTCGTTCAAACCCTTGATCGGACCCGCTGAGGTGGGCCCAGGCGTGGAATCGACGGCTGTCGTCACATGGAGACGATCATCTGGACAGGAAGAAGTGATCGAGAGAGTACTATCCGTCGTCAAGAGCTTCCCAAAAGTCGATCCTTCCAAGGTCCTCTCTAAAACCCCAAAACCCTAACCCTAGATTTCTCTTGCTCTCGTGTTCATCGACGTCGATTTCCTTTTTCCAAAGTTTCTGTGGCAAATGCCTGACAAAACGCTAACCCTAATTTCATTTTTTCCTTCTAATTTCATTAAAATCAGTTCTTCCATTTCACTGTTCTGATAAATCTGAAATGCATATCTTTTCTCATGGAAATAATATTTATTACTTATATTTTGATGCATATAGATACCCCTTTTTTTCATTTAACTGAAGTAGAAAAGGGCATGTGCATAAAAAATGGGGGTCAGGTAGTATTCCGCTCCCTGTGGGGCCCATTGTTCGGCAATCCAGACCATTGATGGTATGAGTCTCATCGTCGATGGGTGATGCACAAAAAATCACATTCTTTGGGAGATGATAATCCTTTCGATGCCTGGCCCCCTTTTTTCCGTTGAAGCGAGTCTACAGGGTGGTGGACAAGGTTTTAAGTCTTGGAATGCAACCTGTCGTAATTGACTTGGGCTTGGTTGGACCCAGTCCAGTTTGACACCGGAGGTCAGAATGGAGAATAGGGGTGACTCAGCCGAGTCACGACTTGATTCAGCACTGGACAAGTTGGTCTGAGTCAGCGAGTCTTGAAATGGGGGATTTCTTCCTATCACCTCTCTGAGGAGAAGAAGAATATACTAAATGCTAGGTTTTGTCATGTATTATGTCATATTTAGGTCATCATATCACGGTTTAGGTCCTTCAGGGAAACCTTATCGTTGAAGAGTGCATGGGAATTACCATGATCTGATGCTCCACTGCGAGGGTGACTTAGAATGGACGTTGGGCCATGGCTTATTATTGCGATGGATTGCAAGGACAGTTTCAAAGGG